>PVJX010006596.1:0-20036 GCA_004027295.1 Dolichotis patagonum | reverse complement strand
ATTTATAGGGTTATAATATTCACCCCAAAAAGTCAAATGCAGAAGAACACAAGAGATCTGCCCACACATGAGACCCAAAGAATCCTGTTGAGGGCCTGGACCCCACAGCAATGTCCCGCATGAGTCCATCTGAAGACCTAGGGCCCATGCCAACATGCTCCATGAGTCCAGCTGTATCTACACTGGGAAGACCCAGAGGTCAGCAGTGGAAACTAAAAAGTTTACACTAGTAGGATGAAGGATTTGTGCTAGCAGTCTGAGGGATCTGCCCTGGAGCCAGGAAGCAACACTTAAGTTTAAGGACCAGAGCTCCTCTGAAAAGAACCACAGGCATTCTCAGCAAGAGCAAGGACCCAAGCTCTTCTGATGATGAGAACAGCCAAGTTCATATCAGGAAAGCCAGTGTAACAAGCTTCTCCAGGCGAATCAACAGCACACCATCTTCTACCCTCCAGTTCTTCATCTGAGGATTGGCAACAATCCTCAAGTCAGTCTTCCAAACCCAGAAACACACTGATTCAGTTCACTTGTGTGTTACAAGCTGACCACTAGTTAATCTACCATAACTACTGAACCACTTTCCCAACCTTTTTTAAAATTATGAAACAGGATTCTCACAAAGTTGCCCTGAATGGCCTCAAGCTTGTAATCCTCCTGTCTCAGCCTCCAGAGTAACTGGGATTGCACATATATGCTACCATGACTGGCATATGCTGTCTTTTTCCACTGCTTCCATGAGGTCCTTAGTAGGCACTCAGATATTTTCCTGACTTCTCAGACACCATTTGGACACATTATAACCCTATCAGGCAAAAGCTTTGTTTGACTTAGCATCTGAAGGCCTATGAGGTCCCGCTGCAATGAGAACTCAGGTGTTATGGAAACATGTTCTTTGTAGATGACTGCAAGGTGAGTTGCAGGGCTCTTAGTAGCCTCCAGAAGACCAAGCTAAATGCTACTTCCTGGACCATTCCTCCCTGTCAGGAGCTCTGACTGGATTGTAAAGAATCCAAATAATCCTTTTAAGTAGAAAGTAAACAGATTAAGCAACTAAGTGATTTAACATACCATCAGTGATTCTTTCCCCTTTCCCAGTATAAAGGCATAGACCAGCAAGCATCACAAGGGTATAGATCTGCATTCTCTTGTTGACATCCAAGACCAGCTCATATGCAAATTCCCCTAGAGTAAAGCCTTGACCTGAAGCAGTCCTGAGTGTGTCCTCTACCTTTAGAGGGTGTCATCGGTTCTACAGGAGTTTTCCCAGGGTCATATCTCAAAATTCACTTTTCACTCTCCTACCCAGAAACCAGATTTAAGTGGAAAATATTAACAGAACTGCTAAGGGATGCTCTCCCCTGGAACTATGTACACATGGAATAGTAGCAAATAAACCTGAGACAACTCTCAAGAGGCCTTAGAGGAAAAGAAATTTATTTAGTGATACAAAGCACTGCCTGGGCTTAAGGAAACTGCTGGTATCCAACCAAATGAAATCTGCAGGAAGACTGCATGGATTATAAATCTGAAAAGCCTTTTGCCATGCCAAACACATCATCTAACAGTTTCTCTACACAAAGTCCACCAGGTCTGTTGAGGAAAGGGACCATTCCTAGCCCCAAACTACATTATGTACACAGGAGGTTGAGTCTAAAACCCGTGTAAAAACAAGTCTGATGGCAGAATTTAAGCCCGCCCTTCTTCAGGGTTCTGGGGATACATTGAGACCCATTATATACTTCCAATTGATCACCCACTTTCCCTAAAACAGGGAACTTCCAGAAGAGGCAGCAATTAATTGCCTTTCAGGGGAAACTTTCATGTGGAATTGCTGTAGCTTTTTCACACAGAAGTTGAGGTTACCACTCTCTCCACTATGCAAAAATTGGAATGACTATAAACTGACCTACTTTCAAGTATCTTTAAAAGTTTTAAAAGCAGTGATCTCAGCATCGTCTCCAAAAGTGAAATATTTAAATAAAAAGGGCTGATGAGTGCTTAAAAATGTACTTCTTTCATCATAAAAAGTATATTTTTTTCATTAGTTGAAAATAAAATGTATTCAACTATCTAAAAAGATTATTCAACTACCTTTAACTCAAAATCAAAAGATATAGAAACTGAACTTACCACTATCTCAGAAAAGATTTCTGCAAACAAGGAAAAAATGTCATTTGAAGTATACAGACGTATATGAGGAAAAAAATGGATGGCTTTTCATTAATATGTGTTTTAGAAACTCAAGTCATTCTAATTAAATCTTCAAACTTGCTACACCATTGGTCTTCACTGGTGTCTGTGACATTGATGGAAGAAACCATTTACCAAAAACTGATACACTTCAAGACATTTTCTGTGGGAGTTTTGCTTTGCTTTTCTTTGTTTTATAAATTAAAGGGACAGCCCTTTTCAATGTACAAATTACTTTACCAACTCCTTAAAAGGTAGAAAAGGCAATGGAAGACAGCAGCTTAATTTAATTATGATTTATGGGGGCAAATTACATAGCAGGTAGTATTTTTGAATATACTTTCACATCCCTACCATCACTCAGTCTATCCTCTATAGGCCAGGTATCATGAAGTATTTGTGCCAGACACAATCTTGGTGGTCATAATCCAATCCTTTCATTTTAGACATGGAGAAATTGAAGGCCAGGGGGGTAAAGGCACCTGCCCAAAAGTCACATAGCCAGTGAATGGCAGATCCTTGGGGCTAGACACAAGCAAACCAGGATCCTGCCCTAACATGACCTCTCTGTCCACTGAAGCCCAAGCACATTAGCCAGCTTCAGTCCAGTGCAGCCAGGAAACTGGACTTACCTAGCAACATCAGAAGAAAGCTGCATCATAACACACACAACAGTGAGGAGAAGCCCAGGAGCAGAGTAAGGACTATGCTCTTCACCCAGTGTCCTCTGTGTGCACCCTGTGTCTCAATGTGTCAGTGAAGAAGACAGCAACAAAGAGGTCAGGCCTTGCTGTTTTGACAAGCTTTTATTTTACTTATTTATTTTTGATCTTTTTGAGCCATAGTTTTACTATGCAGTTCAGGCTGACCTTGAATTCGCTATGTAGTCCAGTTTGGCCTCAAACTTGCAGCAATCCTCCTGCCTCAGTCTCCGGAGTACTGGTATTACAGACATGAGCCACCACGTCCAGCTGACAAGCATGCTTCAAATTTGCAATTTCTTCAAGAGCTATTAAACCTAAATTAACTCAGTCCTAAAATTCAGCCTATATTTTTATGAGATCTCTTTAAATGTTTTCCTATGAACCATAGATTCTTAGAACCAAAGAGGATGTTATACAAGTCTAATCCCTCTGGGTAAAAATATAAAGCTTCCATATTTAGGGTTGCTTAGGCACAGCAAACAGCTGGAAGGACACCGAACAAAATGCTTCTGCATCTAATTCTGGGGAAGGATAGGAGAAAAGGAGGGGCAGATTTTTCATTTCGTGTAATTCTATACTCCCTGCCCCCCAAGAGCTACACAACTTACCCGTTAAGACTCAATTCCTAGGCTCCACTGCAAACTGCAGACTTATCTCCTTATAGACCTGATCCCTGACAAATCACTAAAACCATCTCCAGCCTGGGCAACCTTTATCATTTCTAGAACTCTTCATCCAAAAGCTCACAGGTCAGTTGCATGGTCAACTTTCCAAGGCAACATGCATGTCACAGAATTCGCCACACTGGCCTCTTCTTTCAGGTACGCAGTCAGAATCGAGTCCATCCTCAGCACCTCCCCTTCTCCTGCCACACTAGGTGAGGGTCTTCCTGGAACCTCTCAAAGCAGGCTTCTCCTCCAATCACTGCCACTGCTACCAGAATGACTACAACGACCCGCTTTGTTAATGCCAGGTATTCGAGCTTCCCGTTCACCCATGGCAGGACACATGGATTACCTAATACACAAAGTGGAACAAGTTTGTTCATTCATTCACTCTATCTTCACTGAGAAACTACTTTATACCAGGCACTGTCCTAGGCCATGAGGATGTGGGCAAAACATTGTTCCCATTTTCACAAACCTTACATTCTACACATTGAATCAGAATTAAGATCCATTTATGGCTCCCCAGTGCTTCACGGAAAATCCAAACACCTTAGGCAGCATACAAATCCCTTTCTGGTGCTAGCACCAACAACCCCACTGACCTCACAGGATACCAAACTCATTCACCCCAGACTCCAGACTCCAGAACCCCTGCCAGCTCCCTGAGTACACACTGCTTTCTTATCCTTCCAGACACTGTTCACACTGCCCAGAACACTCTTCCACTTTCTGTCTTGTTACCTCATCCCTAAAAGTCTATGGTTAATCTCTTCCAGGAATCCCTCCCCAACATGACTCAACAGGTATCTTTTACAAGTTCCTGGGAAGGTTTTGGCCACAGTACTTTGTACGCAACCCTGCTTTGTGGAGTTAATCCCGCACCAGATCAGAAGCTCCTTTGTATGAAAGCCCTACTCTATCCCTCTTCTCTCTCCTAGCATGTCTGGCATGGACACTGGTTCATTAATACTAAATATCAAGGGATCTGCTTTCTAAAGAGCTCAGTAAATAACTGTGCTGCCAACTCTAGGTTATCGGGTAAAAAAGAAAAAAAAAAGGCAAAAACTATTACTAACCTTGACAGACATGAAAAATGGAGCAGTAGAAGCCACAACCCACAACTAAAATAGAGCCCACAGCTCTATGCCTAACTGTCCCCTCTACATCTCTCCTTCTGATATTAAATATATAGGGTGTGGCCTCTGACCCTAAAAATCTTTGTGATTAGCAAGCACAGTTTTTGTGGTTCATTTTAAAGACCATTTCTCAGGAGGCTGCCTGTGTCTTTCTGGGTGCTAGCTTAGATGCCATCACTTAGGACAAGCTTTGGGTTTTTCTCTGGATGTGGTTAAGTGGGACCTCCCTTTTTACTCCAAGGTTGTTTTTGCCTTTGCCTTGTTGCAATCTCATCTTCCACCCTCCACTCCACCCCTACCATGAAAATGGCTCCAAAAGTTAAACATGTCAAAGCTCCCTAACTCATAGTTAGCTTGCTTGCTCAATATTCCAAGGATAAAGAATTACCATCACACTGACCAACCATGAATTTTTTCTTAGAATAGTGGACACCACTGTGATGCTTCCCTGACACTGTGACCAGCTAGGAGAGGATATCAACCATAAGTGACTACTGAGCCATTGTAGATCTCAGCACCTTCATGAAGTATCTCACTTCCAAGAATGATGATTCATATATGACCCTAAATTTTTTATTAAATTATTGAGACTTTTGGGATATTTGTGGATTGATGTCAACCTGATCTAACTTTAAATATAGGCTCCAACACTCTCTAACTATATGGCTCTGAGTGTTTCATCACTTGTAAAACTGAGAAACGCCAACACATTATTATGCAAATAGATCTGACTACTCAAGAAAAATTTGTTCTAGCAAAAATATGCTATAGTACACTTGTTTCTCTTCCTCCAGTGCCCCTCCCAAAAAAACCCTGAAGAGCCAAGATTGTACTGCATCAGAGAACTCTGTTTTGCAACTCCAGAATAAATACTTTTCTGTTTCAAAGGCTGTGAGGATCAACTCTCTGACCTAGTCACTTACACCCATGGAGACCTGCCAAGTTTCTTTAGGGAAAGGTCCAGCCTGAATCATACCAACACCTATGTTGTCTTCTGGCTCCAGAGATGCACAATACCAGCAACCCAGAGAGCCTGCATCCCAGGGGAGCTTCCACCCAATTCAGATTCTCTCCCTACCCTAATCTAAGACATGTAGGGACATGGTGAGGCCAGTAACTGGAATAAAGAATTATGTAAACAAGAGTGCTAAGTCATCATGAAGATGACATCCTTTCTGGACCACAATTTCTGACTGAAAAACCAATACATCCTATTGCACTTCAATTTATCAGCCTTTAATAAAAAGCACAGCCTGCCAATCCATGTCCCATGTCCCCATCTAGCCTCCCATGTTTCCTGAGTGGCAGGCAATTAATTAAAGCCAGCTGCCTAAATCACAGTATTGTAGAAACTGCTTCACAGAACTGCATCTGCTTCTTTAAGCACTTAAGGGCTTGATCCATAAAGTGAGAATCTGAGAATACTATATTCTGGGATAGAAGTATAGGATACTAAGTGTAAACCAGCTGTGGTGGCACATGCCTGTAAACCCAATCTGGCCACATAGTGAGACTTCGTCTCAAAAACAAAAACAAAATCAAGAAAGAAACTAAGTATATTCCTCCCACATTAAGACAGATGAAAGACGGCTATACACTAGAATAAAGAAAGCGCTACTACTTTCAGCATGATTCTAAAGTACAACTTCTTGGTGATTCTTATTTTAGAATTTAGTAAAGCTCCTGGGCACTTTTGTACCAGAAGTAGTTTTAAAAGCATACTCCATTGTGCCCTATCACACTCAAGACTGACAACCTGAAGGCCTTGACATCACAAGCTCCCCCAACATAACAGCTGTAACAGGAGCACAGGTGATCCATTTACAAGGCCAACGCAACTCAACAAACCTGTGTATTTTATTATGATTGTTTTATATTTAAATTTTAAACTCAAGAAAGCCAAAATACCCTTTGCTAAGTTCTCATACTGAAGTTCCATGACCTAACAAGGATTGAGCAAAGTACTATTGTATACTTGTTGGTGTACATTAGAACAAAACAGTATGTACTCTATAAAAAACAAAAAAAGCAATCAAAACATATCACACTGAAAAGAAACTCAAGTCCCTTGTTCATACACTAGTGAGTTCTAGATTCCACCATTAGACAAGTGCAACTAGAATTTATTTTCTTATGAAAAATGCAGGAAACCAAACTAAAGTTTCTGTTGGTGCCATCTGCATGCAGATTTATGCAGGGGAGCAAAGGAGTGGTCATTTTATTGTCAATTGGGCAGGTAATTTGGGTTCTTGAATAGGCTTTTCACAAAATTATCAGTGTCCTGCAATATACAGGAACTGTCTTTCAGGTTAAATCCTAATTACCTAAGTAAATTACTGTGACATATTAACCAACAGACACATTATGGATGGTCTTTTAAGGCACAAGGATGTAGTGTTCAGAGTCAACTATGTAGTGTATTATCTTAAGAACAGTGTCTTTCAGGCTGGAAGGGATTGGTATGCCATGAGAGATATAATAATGATGCAGGATAGTAAATGGAGTATGTTCTGGTAATTCACAAGCACAAGTAACATGAAACAGAAGTATTTCATTTTCCTTATAAAAATAAAAAACAAGGTCAGCTTGTGAACAAAGAGATGAGTAAAGCCTTGTTCCACACTACTGTACTCTGGCTGGATAGCCCCAGGGACATCTGAGCACAAGTCTGCCATCATCTATAAGATCTCGTTGTCCAGACTTGTATCACAGGCTTATACACCAAGATACCAGTGAGGGCAGGACCCTGCATGAATCTCCCCAGGACAGTCAGACCACCACCACCATCACTCCCCCCACCCATCTAGGCTCCACAGTTCACCTCCAGAGCCTTTTCTACTTACATAGCATGCTTGCACACTTCCTGTGTGTGGATGTTATATGCCAACAGAACAGCAATGACTGCCTCTAAGAAAGAGCAGCTGGAGAAAGAGGGGTAGGGGAATGGGATTTTCACTTCTTATTCTGGAGATTTGATTCCTATATTCTTAAATTTTTACAAGATCACATTTGGTTTGTGAATTTTTTAAAGCTTACAGAGAAATCACCAACAAGAAACATCACCACTTCACTGTACTGAGGTTAAAAGTCTGTTTGCACACTAAATTTGGGTCTAATTTTTAGAAGTCTAATAGTCAGAGCTCTCATACCTTTCCTGATTGATAAATGTTACTCTAAGCAGCCAGCATACCAGGCAGGGCCAGAAGCAATGCCAAGGTAGAGTTCAAGCAGCTTTGAAAAACAAAGTCCTCAATCTTTATACCTGTTTCTATTCCATAGAAACACATCCAATCAAGTTCACATTTGTTACCTATTATCTGGAAGCACCAAGGAGGCATTTAGTACAATATACTTCAGAAGCAAAACTGAGTTAATAAGCCATTAGCTTGTTCAACAAGCACTTATAATTGGGGCAGGCTGAGACTGAGTTGGGAGGGACTGGCATTAATCATAAGGAATACTTTCCCAACAGTTAAGGCCTCACTAAGTCACTAAGTTACCCAGGCTAGGCTTGAACTTTTAATTCTATCTCAGTCTCCCAAAGGACTGGAAGTATAGCCAGGTACTGCCATGCCTAGTACCATTATCTTTTTTAAAAATATGACACAAATTAAGACAAGATATAAAATAACTACAAATGATTATATTTGATAAAGTACTTTGTTAATTCTTGATTAAAAGATTTCTTTTATATCACTCTAAGAGCTTAAGAGTTTAAAATCATCTTAAGATTTGCATATCCATCATTCCTTCTAACCCTGTTCCAACAATTTATATATAGAATAATGAAGAGACCTGACTCTTTCCAAATTGCAGAGTCACTAAATTGTTTGCCCAGCAATCCAGGTAAGTACAGCAAGTTGGTTTTTGCAGTATTGGAGATTTAACCCTAGGCCTTTGAACTGAGCTAGCTTTTATTTGGAGGCAGGGTCTCAATAAATCACTCATATGGACCTAAAATTGTGGTCCTCCTATCTGAGACTCTTGCTGGTATTACAAGCCTCGGCTGGCTCACTTAACTCATTCTATTTCTTTTGTCAAAGCAGATGCATAATGGAAGAGAAAAAAGCTGAATGTATTCACATAAGACATCAACTGTCCTTTTACCAATTAGAAAAGGCAATTCTTTGACCAGTTAACAAGAACTAGGAATTTCTGAATGCTAAAGAGATTCTTAGCCAGGCACTGCGGTACACATCCGTAATCCTAGGACTCAGAAGGCTGAGGCATGAGAATCACTGCAAGTTTGAGGCCAGCCTGGTCTATACAGTGAGCTCAGTAGCAGACTAAACTATATAGCAAAGCTGTGGCTCAAAAACAAAAACAAAAAAAGATTCTCGGTAATGCTACAAACTAAGATCCAAATATGCTTTCTGAAAAAGGCATGGTGTCAACAAGCCTTCAACAAAAGTGTTTTTAGAAGTTAACTTCAAGCCCCTTTACACCACTAGATTATAAAGATAAACTAGAAGACCCTCAGCATGTTCTTAATGTAGGTTACAGAGGAGAAAACCAGTATCTTCTGTAGTCCTACACAAGGACATTTCAGTATGGTGCCTTCAGCATGGTGTCTTGTTTTCTCTAGAACCACAGTACACAAAGATCTACTGGAGTGTGCTCATTTAGTAAAATCTCAAGTAACCACAGCCCAGCTAACCAGAACCAGGCCACTGGAGTTCCAGAAGAAATAAGGGAGTTAAAGAAACCATATTTGTAGTTCATGTGTATGACAAACATGTACTAATAAACAAAAAAGATAAAATTTGACTTCATATCAGAAAAACATTCATATTTAATGTCAACTTTTAGGGGACATCTAGTACCTGTTCAACATAACCATCTATATCCTTGTTATCTACTGAACAAAGAATAAAATTTGTCATTTCAAGACACTAAGACCAACCTTTATGAAACTGGTTATCTTTAGTTCTTTCCCTTTAGGTATAAAAGTGTCCCAATCTAGGAAAGAGTTTTCATATCACATCTCCTTAAATAGCTTCTCCACTTTAATCCTAGGGAACAAATCAATCCTGACACCTTTCCCCCCATCCCACCAGTTGTCCCATCCTAGCAGTCACACCAAGTTCCATCACTGCCACTGTCAATGCACACCTGAAATCCATTCGCTCATCTCCAGCACTTCTGTCACTATCCGGATCTGAGCCAGTACCATCTTTTACCTGAGCCATGATTATCTCCTAAATTGATCTCTCCATCTCAAGTCTAGCCATCCTTCACAATGTAGTGTGAATAATTAATTGAATATATATTGAATTGTGTCAGTCCCCCTCCTTAAAAACTAGTAATGAAGGGGAGAAAAAAAGGAAAAAAAGAAACAGAGAAGAATTTTCTTTGGAAGTGCCTTCCTCTGGCATGAGCCAGGAGCAGAACCAGTCAGTGGCCCTGAGATCCAGCCACGGCCATGGTGGAACCCAGGCGGCTGCACAAAGAAGCAATACGCCTGCCCTTTTGGTAAGTACCTGTCTCCTGTGTGAGCCAGGAGGAGAACCAGTAGCGTCTCCTGTGAGCCTATCAGTGTGCGGGCCTATAATCAAACATCCTAACCACCCCCCCCCATTAGTAACTAGGGTCAGAGGTCTGAGCATCTCTTGGGAGGATGACTGTATGCAATATAGCAAATATGGGGGATCTCCTCTATCTTCTATTTGAAAGCAAATGTTGTTTTCACCGTTTTGTTTCATTATGATTAATTGCTTTACTCTATTCAATATTTTTTTGATTGGTTTTATAATCTTCTGTCTTTGGTTTGATTTTGCTATATATAATTGGCTAGAAAACTATTGTGAAGATAATAAGATATACTATGGTACCTGTTACTGTTATCCCGGTATCCTGCTGTGAAGTTCTGTACCAATTTCACTGCAGTGTCTCAATTGGCTTTGTTCTGTTTTGCTGTTGTATTTCTACTACCTTAAAAAAAAAAAAGAATTTTCTTGGATACAAGATAAAACCTAAAATACTTGTCTCACCCAAAAGGGCTATGTGATCTGACCTGGGCCTATCTCTCTTACCCTCTCTGAAAGTCCACCCCTATTATTTGTAACACTCCTGCCTCTCTGATCTTTCTTCAACTCCTCCAACAGAAGCCCTTTCTTGCCATCCCTGGGACTTTACAATGGTTTCTCTGCTTGAGCCACATTTCTCTTTTCCCTAAATACAACCAAAGCCTTTTCCCTCAACTAGCTCCTTCCCTTTTGCTTCCTTAGAGGTCATACCTGCTCTCCACTCTAAACGAGGCACCCTATTATTCTCATACGATCCTGTTCTTTTTCACTACAGTGACCATCAAACTGATGATCTCACAATTAGCTGTGGGGTGGTGATTCAGTGTTGGCCTCTCCCATTTGGGCACAATTGTATGAGAGTAGAAACCATATCTTTTGTTTACAAATGCCTATCCTATGCCTGGTATAGAGTAGGCATTTAAACAATGGTAAAACTCAAGAACTGAAAATATTTTAAAATTGAGTTATGCATTTATCCATCCAGAACTCACTACAATGCCCCAGGTTCAAATGAGGTTTTACTGCATATTGCAAAAGAAATTCACAAACTAACTGCTGGAAAGCAGAAGAGAACAGAAAATACATCTAAGGTAGAAGCAAGCACCTGAAGCCACTTCCCTGAGAATGTTACTTCATAATAGGAGTCAGCAAGCAATGAGTTCCAGGTCATCAATAGGCAGCTTGCATTAGTTTTATATGAGGTCTTCTTGGGGACACACATCCAATGCAGAACAGTGATGGACATATCACAGACATTTGTTTACAGTACAAAGGAAAAGAGGGGGAGAAAAACCCCTGGACCTCCCAATTAGCTTACACATAGATCCTGTACTTCTGGACTTTCTAATCAAATCTTCCCTCTCATATATAAAGCACCTCAATTCAACAGGCCAACCTCTATCCCCTATTTTTATACAGATATCCAGATATTTCATCTACTTTTTTTGACTTTTTGGTAGAACCATTTCTGGTTACTAGGACCCACAATTATACCTTCACTTGAATGACTTTCTAGCTCTACCTGTACTGTTCATGTATTTACAATTCCATCATGTAATACTTTAGTACATGGAGAACTGCAGACTCCTACAACACAAAGTAACTGGGAAGAGCCCTGAAAGATCACCTAGTCAAAAAAATCTCACTTGCAAGTAAAAAACCCAAGGACCAAGGAAAGGATATGATTGAATGCACTAAAATAAGAATGCCACTTCCCTGCTTCCCAATCTAAAAACTACCTGGTCATTATTTCTGCAAAAAGTCAGTTCTCTGAGGCAGGAGCCACAGCTATCAACTACTTGGCACATATAGAAGTTTGTGTTACAAGTATCTAGTGACTGGGTAAGAATGGCATCCTCTATGGATTAGCATAAAATCCTCCACATTAAACATTCTCTACACCAATATATTTACTATTACGATCATTGTTAATGGACATTTCCAAGTGAGTTGGCTAACAAAGCACTGTACACTGTACTGCTCCTCTCATGCATGAAGACTAACAGCCATAAGAGCCAAAGCTTTGAATTAATTTCCTTAGGACGCTCTCAAAGAAATTGTACAGGTTTGTCCACTGCTGTCAATCATTTCTGAAAACAGACCTTGGTAAATAAGGTACACAGTCAGCCTCAAAGTCAGTTTAACTAACCCACAGCCAGGCCTGGGCAGATACGCTCTCACTCCAAAGAAATCACACAAAATATATGGACTTTCATTGAACTGATAATCTCCTCCTCTGTCTCATCCCTATGCTGTCAAGGAAAAGATGCTCTTCAGCTTTTTAACTGTGATATTTAAGGATTTCAATCCCTGAAGAAAACATCTCATAGATATCAACCCCCTGACATTTTCAAGGAGTTTTCATAAGTTTATTACCTTCTTTGACCTTCACAACCATTATGTGAGGCTGGGTCTAAACAATACCAAGGACTCTCAAACAGAGACATTAAATGATGCCCCAAATCACCCAATTAGTGACTTGAAAAGCAAGGCTTTGGGCCCCTAGATATTCTCCAAACCATCATTTAGTTTCTTATAGTCACAATGTGCCCATATCATATCAAATCTCAACTCCTTTCCCTGACTTATAGACTTACCTCCCATTTCCTCTAACATGAATCTTCCACTCAACAAAGCTCCCCCATCTCCAGGTCTTAGCCCCACACCTCAATTTCTGGAGGTCTCTCAAGTCCCATTGTTGAGACTAAACTCCAGATCTTAGTAGCGCAAGCCCTCGCATACTCCTTAGCACCCCTGCCACTTATCTTACACTGTCTGTTCTATCTGGTATGATTTGTGCTGCTGCTGCCCCAATTCAAAACTAGGGCAGTGAGTGTCAGAGGGCAGAAATTCTCCTGTTGAACCTTCATCACGCCTCCCTTGTAGAACTCAATAGACCCCAAAATTCTCAGCAGATGAATGTAACCAAGTTGCATTCTAGAGAATCATGACATGAACAATATTTATAGTCATGGATGACATGAACAGGGTCAAGCACAGCTCCTCTCATACTGAAAGGGCCACATAATAAATGAATGTGCCAAATAAGGGCAAAACACCAGGCAAGAATATCCAGTGTAAGAGTGGAAGTACGGCCTAAGAGGGACACATCTGCCTGCCTAATTTAAAGTCAATCCAGGTGACTGATCCCCTGATAATTCTTCTTTATGCTTTTTTAATGCTTAGTTGCCCATTTGCAGAGGGCACCACTAAGTAGCAGGCTCCCCAAGAGTTACCAGTCACTGAAACTTAGCACAGAAAAGGGAGCTTACAGATGGCACCACCCTACTCTCTAAAGAGGATGATAAGAAACAGGTTCTTTGACTTGTAGATTCTACAGACTTATCAACATTTACTTGATTACTATCAGTAACATTCTCCAAAAGGCTAGGCATTCTATTCCCCCTCAAAAGTAAGTACTACCTCACCAAAGGGCAGACCTTTAGCTGAATAGGATACTATGAAGAAGCCACAGAGCAGGCAGACTCCCATCAAAGCTCAGGCAGCAGCTCTGTGAATCCCCTAAAGAGATGGTAACTCAGGAGGCAGCAGCACTGAGGATCACTCAAGTCATCTGAAAGTTGAGTCCTTAGATGAAAACTTTCTTCCACTAACCCTAGTTGTGACCTCAGTGGCAGTAAATACAAATCTTAAGGACCTGGCACCAAGTAAAGCCTCAATAAACATTAACTCTCCCCACTTCATTCTAGAATTCATCTTAAGCTCAAATTTATGGGGAGACAGAATTCATTCCCAGTGACCTTCCCTAACCAATAACCAACACATTTTCAGCTCACTTTCTTTCCAGGAAAAGTCCTTGAAATATGATAATCATTGTTTACATGTTAGCTTCCCAACTCCCACATCATCCTGACCGTCACAAGATAATCTTCATTTGTGCCATTTTTAGAGTATGAGACTTTTTTGAAGGACTGGGCACAACACTCAAGTCATGGTTGCTGTGTTAGGGCACTCACAATTTTACTGAGAAAAAAAATAGCATATAGAAAACAATGAAAGAACCCCTTCTCCCTGCAAAGAAACAAAAATAAAATCATATACATAAACTGTGACCAGACACTGAAGGTGACAAAATTTAGAGGAAAGGGAACTTAGAGGAAAAGGATGTTAAGGGATTTTCAGGAGGCAGAGTCCCTACTCTTACTCTATTTCTTCCTTTAAAAAAAGAAAAGCAGATTATAGAATGCACACTCAGCCCTGACCCTTGCTACCACCCACTGCCTCCAATTCCTTCATCAATGACCCCAGCAAGGATCTTTAGAGTCAATCAAGTTCTAGAGCAATGGTGGCAAACAGCATGTCACAGCTGGCTGTTTGTTACTGAAAATTCTATAAGGTTTACCAACCATTGGTTTTAGAGTCTCCACTAAGGACAACCAGGAAGTAAAGGAAGTGTTCTGGGGTCCTGAGCATGGAAAGACAGCTCTGAGGTAGGAAGAAGCCTCTTTCCTGCTACCCTGGAAAGAGGAGTAAGAACTACAACCAACAGCAAAGGAAGTTGCTAGAGGAAATAACAGCATACAGTTTTACTGTAGAAGTTAAAGATGCCACTTTCAGGAAACCAAAGATGCCACTTTGAGGAAACCAAAGAAGCCAGCCATGAGCAGGACCACCAGCTGTTTGCTAAACTGGTTTGGCATCAGTTTTTTTTTTTGTTTATGGAAACTACTACAAAGGAACCCACTTGTAGCACAAGATAGCCAATGGCCACTCCTTCAGCAGTATTTCTCAGCAAAACAAGCGGCTAGGAGGTTTCACTGCAATTCTCAGATTCCTCTGGGCTTCAATCCAGCAGAAAAAGGGCCATTTGTAAAACTGTTCTGCTCTGCTCAACCTGTTTCTTCTAATCAAATCCTAAAATATCTTTAGACATCTTCACATGCTCCAGCAGCAACAGTGTGAGGAAAACAACCTTCAGAACGCTAGCTGTCCCTCCACCCACCCCCAGTAAGTTCCTGCCAAATGGAAGCACATTGTCAAAACATCTCTGCCACTCATCATGGGAATCCCTGAGCCAGGTTTTTGACACTGAAAGTTAAGGGAAGCAGAATATCTAATGTGCCACTTGACAATCTAAGAACGTGCTGGTCTGCCAAGGAAGATCAGTCTTCCTATAAACATCCTTTGCCTTGAAAGAACTGGTTTTCCAGATTGCCAACACTGTTCAGCCACAGTCTCATGTGACTAAGGAAAGAGAAATGCTAAAGCATCAGATCAGGAATTCTTTGGCACATTCTAAAGCCAACTTGGAAACCCTAAGCCCTTGACAATATCATATTAACCCCTGATCCCACAGCCTCTTTGTGGTCCTGGTCCTGAAGGATATCAAATCTATCATTTGCACAGTGTGTGCAGACTCCTCAGGGCTGCACTGGACAACATTTCTGCAACCCAGTGGTCAGCAGAGTATCTCCAAAACACCAGAAGTGGAGTCTTTTAGCTATATGGCATTCCCTAACTGATGCTACCTTACCCCATCCTTCTAGCTCTGAAATAGCAGCCTCTCCCTCTCCAAGAATAATATCAGCAAAGCAAAGTGCCCTTGGCACAGATATCCTTTAACAATGCAGGAAAGGTAACTGCATTTTCACATGTCAACTCTTTTTGGGGAGAGGGGGAGTTCATGCAACTCTAGCTAACACTACAAATGACTATGGAGCACCAAGCAACCAGAAGAACTGCTGAAACGAACTGTTACCTAAGCTTCCAGCTTTCTAAAACATGAGATTATTTAACACATCACAGAAAACAGACCTCTAGTGAATGAAAAGCCCAACCAGGCCTAATATTTACTTCTTTTCTCCCCATACCACCTCATTTCCCTTCAAAAAGGTAAAAGTTGTGTGTAGGGATTTATCTACCTTAACATAGAACATGCAGTGGATAGAAAAGCATGGCCTCTGGGTGCCCGCTACTTCCCCCAGGAGCTGGGCAAATGCAGACACCATTCATGTGTGGGATTCCCCTCCACCATCAGGTAAGCCCAGCCTTGCGGCTTCATTTGGAAGGCCTTTTTCCCTTTTCAACCTGCCACATTAAGAAGGGGAAACCCTGGCAGCAGCTCTGGCAGAAACTGAGCACAACCCTCTAGGGATACATGACCTCAGTTTCTCTGCCTATCTTATTTCCTGGCAGTCAGGCCCTACCAGTGGCCTGGGTGCTAAATACTGTGGGAAACTTGCTGCACTGTACTTCTGATAGTACCATGAGTAGCTTTCCTAACAAAGCCAGAGTCACAGAGCCTGTGAGAACCTTTAAAGCAAGCTGGTCAAAAACAGCTTCATTCGGCAGAGACCAGGTACCCCTCACAAAGCCAGAACCATTCAAACTGCAGCAGGATGAATTCAGTCCCCAGAGCCACTCCTCTTGGGCTGGCCTGAAGTGCTTGCATCGGAACAGATAAAGAAGTGGTAGCAGGATCATTATGTCAGTTCTCTGGGTTGACATTTTTCCTGTTTGTTTTCCCTGAGACAGGGTCTCACTATGTGACCCAGTCTGGCCTTAAACTTGCAATCCTTCTGCCTCAATGTCCTGAGTGCCAAAATTACAGGTACACACCTCTGTGTTTAACTGTTTGGGATCTGAGAGCCAACTTTCACTGGCTCTCAGATCCCAAACAGTTAAGATGACCTCAAACATTTATGTTTAGATACAAATATCATCAAAATATCTCAAATTATTGGAGACGTAACATTCTTGCATAGAAATTGTCACTTGCTGCCTGAAACCAGAAGATGGATTTTAGTGCAGGTTTTAGACAAAGTAATAAGACATCCTTATGCAGGATTCAAAGACTAAGACGCTGGCCCACACCAACCTCTTAAGGTCAGTCTACTGGGCAGTGTACCCTCCCCACCTGAGGTACCTACAAGCATTATTCTTCTGGATAGAGTAGTTCTCCGTTTCAACACTTGAATGTGCCTCTTAAAGTTATTCTTTATCATGGGTAATATTCTCCTCAAATAAAACATGAAACCCCTGCCTGGCTCATGACATTGTTATGCCATGCTGGTAACACATCCTCCTTCTTCTATGAGAGCTACTGAGAAAGACACAGAATAACTAACAACTGGGCCACTGCCCCCACCCACTTAATGGCACTTTTGTTAGGGCAAGCATCTTCACAAAAAGGTATTCACACACATTACAGAGTCTGTGACTCAGCACCTCCCATGGAATTAGATCTGTTTAATAAAATGACAAGCCCTTCCACTTGTGATGACTTTTTAAAATAGAGTTTCTACTGAGAGGAAATAGAAAATGTTCCCTCCTGTTGGAGCTGAAGGGAAGATGTGAAATGTGCAGACCTGGAGTCAGTTCAGCACTGACATTATCATCAGGTAGTGAGTGCTTCATGGTGGTCCCACCACTTCCTTCAAGGAGGGGTTTTATAGCTCATTGGGTAAATGGCAACATTTTGGTGTCTATGATGTGCTGGGCAGGGCCTTTACCTTGCAAGGGGATAAACAAAAAACCAGTGATTGGGCTGCAGGTTTGTACACCTAGGATGTTAACTAGGGACAAACTCAGAAGAGGTAGGTCTATCAGAATGCCACTGATTGATGCATCAAATAACTTTACTAGCTGCCCAGTGTGGTGGTGTAGGCCTGAGTAAGCTGAGGCAGAAGGATCACTGTAAGTTCAAGGTCAGCCTGGGCTACATAATGAGTCCAAGGCTCTGTAGCCTGAACTACATAGTGAGGCCCTGTCTCAAAAAATCCTAATAAATAAATAAATCCCTGGCTGGCTGGAGGTGTAGCTTGATAGTATAGCACAGGTTTAGCTTGTACAAGGCCCTTAGCATGTATTTATTCCTCCATGGTACAAAAAATTACCTGGCTGGAAAACCAAGCCAGGCAGATTCTCCTTCCCAGAGGCAATGTTCATTCGGGCACTCAGAGTACACAGAAGGTGTTGGATGGTTCCAGAGGCCTCTCTCTTCCAGTCCAGGATTTGGACTGTTCTTGGATGATTGAGCACTTTCTCCCAAAGTGACAGTTAAATTCATCAAAGACTTGTCTCTATCCCTCTGCCTTTGATTGGCAAAAGGAGTCACTACCTATACCAAGTAAATCACAGCACAACTGTGCAGGCAGGCATTTTTGGTATTGGTTATCTTGCCATTCACAGATTTCAAGAACACACACTGGCCCGGGACTCACGAGCCACTCACTCTGTGAACCATGCTACAGAACAGGTTCACCTCACTGATGGGCAACCGCAACATCCTGATTCAGACTGAAACCCAATTCAGTGCAGGCCCTCAATCCTGATTACAGCAGCTCAACTTATTTTCTTTATTTCACCCAAAATTGTTTTCTGACATAACCATGCTGAGTATTTCGTCTTTATTGTACTGGAGATAGACTCCGGGGCCTTCAGTATGGTTAGTTTTTGTCTTTGTTTTTTTTTCTAGTTGTTACTGTTGCTTTGTTTTTGCTAGTTAAAACTCAGAAGAGGTAGACACAAGCAGATTTGTTAACTTTCCTGTTTAAATATCAAGTTAAAAAAAAAAAATCGGCACAGTGGCACACACTTATAAGTCTAGAAAGCTGAAGCAAGAGAATTGCAGGTTGGAGCCCAGTCTGGATAACTTGATAAGACCCTGTTTCAAAATAAAAAATAAAAGAATGACGGGGGAACCTGAGTGTGAGGGTCCAGTACTGGAAAAAAAAAATATATAGCCAGGCAGAGTAGCACATGCATGCCTATAATTCTAGTTATTCAGGAGACCAGGGCAGGATGATCTCAACTTCGAAGTCAACTTAGACAATTTAGAAAAACTCTGCCTCAAAATAAATATTAAAAAGGGGCCAAGGACATAGCTCAGTGCAAGGCTCTGGGTTCAACCCCCAGTATGAAATGATAGAGTAGATAGATAGATAAGGATGGAGGGAGGGAGAGAGAGCGTAGATGGGTGGGTGGGTAGGTAGATATAGAACTCAATTCTAAATTAACATATTGCCTTTAAAGCATTTTCTCTAGTTTATTGATTTTACATGTTATACACATTACGAAGTCAATTTAAACTACATGTAGATAAAGTAAGTAAAATCCCCTGTTCTCTCCTATCTACCAAGGGAAAGCACTTAACAGTCTGGAGTTTTTATTTCCTAAGATTCTACATGAGAAAATCAGTGTAACCAAAGGTCTTGTATGGCAACATCATTGATAGGGACATGGTACATTCCTTTTCGAGAAGAAAGAGAAATTACCGCTATTTTTTCCATGTATCTTTAGTGTAAACAAATACAAGCATGCAATACTTTGCTACCTGAATCTGGACATCAATTTTTAATGCATTTTGAAAGAAATTCCAATTTGTAATGCACATAACCAATGATTTCAATTATTTAAGTGAACATAAAAGATGTCAAGAAAGTTTTAAAGAAAGAATTTCCCAGAAAGGATGTTAAAGACCCATACAGTTAACTGTATCCCTCAAGCACCTTTTCAGTGATTGTTATCCCAGCTAGGGCCCAAGCATGCCCTAGCTTTGGTGGAGCTGGGAGTTTTTGGAGGTATTTTGTTACCTTATTTTCTCATGTTCTCTTGTTTTGTTTTTATTTAATTTTTATTAACTTGGAGGTAGTAGCTGATCCATGTGACATGAATGACGAGAAACTCAAAAACAAAACAGCAGAATTATATAAGGTGATTAAAAAGGAAGTAACAACAACAAAACAGATCAATAAGGTACTGAGAAAGCTGAAACATAATATAACTAAACAGATAATGTACTTAAAAAGCAAAAAGAGGAAAAGAAAATGCTCTAAAGGATATAACAGCATG
>PVJX010006595.1:0-76669 GCA_004027295.1 Dolichotis patagonum | reverse complement strand
AACAATCTCATTTATCCTGGTATGGAAAAGAATGCCTCAAAAGTGGCATAATTTATTACCAAATTCATTCAACATGAAGGAGATAACTCATAAAAGTGAGGCTCAGTGCTGGTGCATAGAAAACTGTCTAAGTTGACCTATGCTGAAACAGAATACAAAGCTCTGGATATGACATACAAATCACTAATCTAGTCATGGGATTATAATTTCATCCTTCATACAACAGCCTGATTTTCTTCCCTTTTATCTCTCATTCCAAATCTTCAATTTGCTATCTCTCAATTTCCTTCCCAAGAAATTGGTTTTTTTTTCAACCAAAAATATCCAATTGTAACAGTTAGCGATATCCGTAGAAACAAGTTAATAACTGATTATAAAAATGTAAATGTAATACAGAAAAGCTGAAAAACCTAAATATTCACTAACAGAAGATCAGCTCCATATATTTTAATTGAAGACGCTAATGATACACTATCAATTAAAAATTGTAGAATACGATATATAATATGATAAAGCTTTTATTTTTTAAAAATATCTCTATAACATGTGTATACATAGGTTATCTTGATACAGTAAAATTGGGAGTGGATAAAGGCTATTACTTTTCTTTCTATATGCATTTTGTCTTATTTATTTTACATTTTTTTATAATAACAAAGGGCTAGCTAAGCTACTCAGAGAATCTAAGTATTATATCCTGTTTAATTTTGATCATTTCACTTAGGCATATTTTTATGCCTTTAATCAGCAATGACTGCTCTCAAAGCTTCAAAAATTGCTAATATGCTTGTAAAAGCTTTATGCTGTCGAGATTAATTTGTTCTCATTTTATGACTAGTTTGGCAAGCGCCTGCAGGCACCTGAATCCCAGGACCCTCACCAACCAGCGTTATGTATCCCAAGCTTTACTCTGTCAGTATGGAAGCCAGTGCTAGGGTATTTCATAGTGGTTAAATCTTTATCCCTTTTCCCCATCCCCATCCCCACCCCCACACACTTGCACAGAATTCAAATAAAAACATCATTCCCACCACCTTATATTTATTTTATGGCTTCAAACAATCAGAGAGAAAAGTTATGAACATTTTTGGTCTTATTTTTTTATCTTTAGACCTCTTGACACATTAGGAAAAAATCATTTTTAATACAATTCAATTGAAGTACTTTGCCACATGCGAAATCAGCTCTCATGGTCTCTGTGTGAAAAAGTCTACATTTATTGAGATGAAGTAAACACTTTGAGTGACAAAATTAATAAGCTATCGTATATTATGTGATGTATGTGTCCCATCGAGTTGTATAATTATTTACAAAAGATGATTTTACTTTTACTAATGCAAAATCCTTGAAAACACTTGATCAGATATATTGGAACATAATATGATTATGGGAAAAAAATCAATCAACCTGTCAGTCTCTGCATTTCCTCATCCATACATTGAATCACAAAGATTTGACATGAGTAAGTAATTTAGTTCTAAGAAGTATTTAACAGAAATAGAACTTTAGTGGCTAGGGCATAAGCATCCAAAGACCCCTGCAAAAATCAATAAAAGCACAAGTAGTAAATTGGACTAGACATTAAATTATGTGCTAAAGGCTTTTTCCTTTTGAATTCGAATTTTAAATACACTCTGTTAATTGGTGCTATGTCAGAATATCCTCCCCTCCACCTGAAGGAACTTCATTGAGAGGAAGAATTCTGAGGTTCTTAAATCTCAATGAAAAATATGGCCTGTCTGTGAAATCCATTTGATGGATTAACAGCAGATAGACTGCCTATTAATTCAGAAGGACCTTTTCATACTCAAAAGACTGTGATAATTTTGAATATAAGAGAAAAATACAGGAGATTTAGTTCTCCCAAAAAGTACACAGCTTGCTTCACATTTGTAGCTTATTTTTAAATCAGAAAAAAAGAGGACAGAGAAAGAAGATAGAAAGATTTATTTTTGCATATATCAGTAGTTTACTCATTTTTTCTTGCTGGATAGTATTCTATACACATGTACCAAAATTTGTTTGACCACCATGAATGAATAGACATTTTGTTTGCTTCTAATTTGAGAAAAATATGAAGAAGTCTACTATGAACATTTAGGTATAGTAATCTGGATGGACATAGATTTTCATGTCTCCGGGATTAGAGTTGCTGGGCCATATTCTGGGTTTTACTGGTAAATATTTACCGGTAAATATTTACTAATTGACTCTTCTTTATACCCACTCACAAAGCCTCTGATATTTAGCATTTGCCAATTCCTGTGGGGTAAATATTCTTATTCTTAAACTATTTCAATCTTTCAAGATAGCCTGGCTGAATTGGGAACTAGAAAGGAATGTACATAATTGGTTTTGTGAGTCAAGGCTGACTAAATCACTCTACTAACTCATGTGGCTAGTGTATATTCTACCTTTAAAGAAATTTTTAAAAAACTATTTTTCAAGGGGTCATTGATATCTTACATTCCCCATCAGTATTTGAGAATTTCATTAGCTCCACATTCTAGGCAAGATTTTCCATAGTTCAGGGCTTTTTTTTTCTTTTTATTTTAGCTACTACACTAGATATGTAATTTTATATCATTAGGGTTTTAATTTGAATTTCCTTAACCACAATAATATTGAATACCATTTCTTGTATGTATTTGCCTTTTTAGTCTCTTTTTGTTGAAGTGTCTGTTTAAATTATTTGCCCATTTTATTTTCTTAGTATTTTGAAAACTTTTTCTACCTCCTATCTATTACCTTTATAGAGCATTTGGTCATTAGTATATTCCTACAGTGAATTACTTGTTTTTTCATTTTTATAACAGAGCCTTTTACAAAGTTTAAGGTTTTATTATTCATAAGGTCCAGTTTATCTTTGTACTTTTCATCCTAAGAAATCTTTACATAACTCAAGATACAAACCTTTACAAACTCAAGATATATTTGCTTCCATAATTTTTTTCTAAAACTCAAGACAGATATCCCATTAACTGACACCATTCACGTGTGGTGACATACTTAAATTTGAACTAAATTTGAATTAAAATTTAATAAAATTAAACCTCAGTTCCTCATATCACATTTCAAGTGCTCGATAGACTTATTAGTAAGTGGCTATTGTATTGACCAGGAAAAGTATTGAACATTTCCATCAATGTTCAGTGCTCCATTTGTACAGTACTTGCCACAGAAATTTACAGTTTTAGGCTTCATGTTAGATATTTTTGTATGATGTGAGTTGTGGACAGAATTATTTTGCACATAGATTTCAAATTGCTGCAGCAACGCTTCTTAAATCTACTTTGGTTTATTAACACGTAGTTTTTGTTTTTAAAATTTAGACACAAAGCCTTTCCTCTGGTGTTTTTAAAATACCTTTAAAATAGGGTGTAGCTGAGAATAAAATATTAGGTAGCAAAACCTATGATCGAATTAGACCTACCAAGTGACAACAGCATGATACACCACTTCATGGTTTTGAGCCATATCTGGTCTTCATATCCTTCTACTAGACCTTCAGAAATCCATCTGTGATAACCAGGTGGATTAGACATGGTTTGCATAGGAAGTCAGAAAAAATTCAAGAGAAAGTCAACTTCCTGCAAAGAAACTTTGAACCAACTAATCAAGGTAAGAAGATACTAGTTTGCTTCCTCCATTTATAGAGATGCGCCCCTAGGTGAGTGAAGAAAAGATATGAACATGGGGGATTTTAGTATTAAAGGTCTACTGAGCAGGAAAAACATATTTTTCAGTTGGTGTTTATGTTTTCCCATTTTAAGTTTATCTCAAATTTTACATTTTATCAAAAAACCCAGTACTTTTTGTAGGGTTCTGTTTCTTTTTATTTAGTACATTTTGAAAAGATATTCTTGCTTAAAGAATAGCCATAAAATTGAATGGCTTGCCTTCAATTTTATGGAGCTTTTTTTTTTTTTAAATAATCCAAGTGTCAGAAAAAGAAAATGTGTTCTTAATTGGTGGAGCACTTTATAGACCTGGATTATTTGGTACAACTGTGTTTTTGTTCATTTGGAAAGTTTCAAAAAATTTGAGACTGTTGGATATTATTATAATGTGTATTAACATGTACTTTAGTTTGGATCAGTTATTTAGTAGAGATGGTTATCAAACTTTTTCCTAAAATAAAAGACAAGATAGAAATTATTTCACCTTTTGCACACTGCATAGTCTCTATCAGTATTACTGAATTCTGCTGTTGTAGTGTAAAAGGAGCCACAAGCAGTATGTAAACAAATGAGCTTCTTTGTCTTCTAATAAAACTTTATTTGCAAAAGTAGGCTGTAGGCCAGTTTGGAATCCAGGCCACAATTTGATAACCTTGGTTTATAACTATAGTACTATACTTGCTCCTTCCAATCAAAGAAAATTCATTTAAAGGCAAATTATATAAAAATAAATTACAATTAAAGATAATTCATTTTATTTAGAGTACTCTACGCATTTGAGGAATGTGATTTTTAACCATAAGGTAAAAGTGATCAGTTTTTTTCTGTTAATATATTTTATAATTTTAAATATGTCCTCATTTAAAATTCTTTATCCTACACATATTTGAAAGATAATAATGACTTAAATGATGTAAAAATTCTTAAAGAACTGTCCTTGTAATTATTTGACTTAAATTGAATACTTCAGTGGTTAGCTAAATAAACATAAAAGACACATTTTAATCTGAAGGTTGACAATCTCCCAATACTGAACAGACTAGGAGACTGATAAAAAGGGGCTGTTGAGTACAAAATATGAGAATTATTAAAAAAGGGCAATAAGGCTTAATTTTTATACACATTATAGTCTAACATTCAACTTGAAATTTCTATAGTGCATGGGAGACACATGAAAGATACATCAGTAAATTAGGTTAACAAAAGACACATGCATATAAAGTGGGAATTTTAAGTCAATGAGATGGCTGGGGATGTAGTTTGATAGAGTGTTTGTCTAGCATATGTAAGACCTTGGGTTCAATCCTCAGTTCTGCATAAACAACAGAAAAAATGACAAATAGTGTTTAAGCAATGAAAGGAATTTATCTGAAGATCTGGGCTCAAGTCCTGCCCACACCTTCTCTTATTAATTTTGAGGTTTAGAAAAGTCATTTACATGCTCTGTGTTTGGGTTGTAATCATCTGTGTGGTAGGAGCAGGAAAAGTACCTACTTCATAGGTTTCATAAAGATTGAAATGATATATGTAAGGTACTCATTAGAGAACCTAGGTCACAGAAAATAGTCAGTGATTTTTAACTGTTGATGTTTACTATTATTTGATGATGATAAGCTTACAACTTGGAAGATTCAGGGAATTCCAAAATCTTCCCACTTAGTAATGCAGGTGACTGTGTAGAGCAATGTTAATTACTACTAGTGAATAATACTGATCTATCAATATACCTTCAAAATTATTCACATTTCAGCAAAAAAATGCAACAACTAAACCAAAGGAATGAATCACTAAAACTGGCATTACAGCAACATGTAGTTAATAAATATGTTTAAAAATAAGAAAATCACCCATTAAGCATGTTTGCCTCTTAACCTTTAAGCATGTTTTACTCAAACATACAAGGCACCGCTGCTATTTCCCCTGTCCTTCCTCCTAAAAAGTGGGCTCTTTAGATGTAACAAAGTCTGCCTTAACACTTATAAGAACTGAAACAAGAAGATGAATGGAGACCTTCCACATCTCTTCCCCCTGCCCTCATCCCTGACCCCAATCTGCATTGTGGAGGACTGTGCACATGATTGTCAGGGTTTCGAGCCCTTCACCTACTCTTTGACAGTCCACACGCAGTCCACACTTCATGTAGACGTATACTTATATTCTTTCAACCTTTAGAGAGTCAACTTATGAGAGTGAAAATCTGGAAACAGGTTCAAGGCCACTTGTACTGAGAATCTTATGGTCTTTAGTGCCCAGAGCGCAGTGTGGGTTCTGGAAGGACATAACACTTGGCCTAAAGATTCCCAATCCATGGGGAGGGGCACAACTAGAAGAGAACCAGAGCTGGGCTGTCAAGCGCAAGACATGGAGAAAAGCAAGTTGGCCTACATCTAAGAACAGTATAGACTACATATAACTGAAGAGAAATATAAGAATCACAGAGGTTCAGTGACTTCCTTCTTGGCAAATGATAAAGGTCGGTAGTCATCTGAGATCACCTGTAAAGTTCGAAATATTGCTCCTATCCTCTCATAAATTTATCAATAAATTTCTGATAATCATAAAACAAACCAACAAGTTGAACAATTTTTGTAGCAAGTATGGATTTGAGACTCAGTCCCCACATTTCAGTGTAGGAAAAAAATAATGAGAAGCCACTTCCTATACATACAATTACTTAATTGACATTAAGGCTTCTACCTGATTCTCCTGTTAATTAGGATACTGTAAAAATCTTGCTAATACATAATTGGATGGTTAGAAAAAAGGGTTCCAGGATGCTGTAGGATTATAATAGTTGTCTAAATGGTAGATAATTAAATGATAATAAAACAGCAGTCTTCTCAGTCCTAAACACAGGGTAAAATTTTGAAAAGTGGTTTGGGGAATGCGTACAGCTTTCTAATATTTGAGAGAGGCATAAACTTAGAGCTAAGACCAACCTTGATGCTTCTGCCTACAGTGAATTAGAAAATGGAGGAAGAAAATAAATATTACCCTTGAATATAAGGGTAGGCTGTAACTTTCTTGTAACTTCAAAAAGTTACTAGAAACTCTAATACCTCTAATTTTATTGTTACAAAAAATATTCTAAAAGTTCATACTATATTTTTTCCTTTATTTTAGAATTGGCCTGACTCTACCCCATTGCAGAGAAGAATCTAGGTCCACTTAGCCCACTCTGGGCAAGTTTCTCTACCTAGCACCATTCACTCCAAGATCTGTGTGAACTTGGTCTCTGAATGATGCTACAGGGTAGCTGGCTACGTCAGCATCAGGAATCATTTATAACTAAAGGAATTCCTTGAACCTAGGGGAAAGTTTCCAGAGTCTTTGTAGAGGACATTGTGACGTGGCTTTATGTGAGATCCCTGAGATTCCCCAAGGGAAATCATCCTCATGGAATGTAGAATCAGCAGCACTTCGCATTTCTATGTCTCAGACTTAGCCTGCTTTTGAGGCCCAGGAAGTGCTGCTTTGCATCTCTGCGTGGGCGCTCCTCCCTTCACTTCAAAACATGGAAACTGTGCCTGCTGAATAACCTCTGAGTTGGACTTCGGTCTTTGAGATGTCTCCTCCCTTGATGATCTGGTATGTCCTCTTTCTTATGGCTAAAACAAGGGTCTAAACATTCACTGCCTACCATGAATGGGCAGGTGCTACTTAGGGGTAGAACAAGTACACCTAGCCCCCCAGCCTCTTGTTCCTGCTTAAACTCTTGCATCTTCTGACTAGGATACTCTGATCTGGATTTTTCCTAACCTGTTTCCTTGAATGGACGCTCCTTATAGGAAGAAATGGAATCACACTCAACCTAGATGAAAAAGTATAAAGTCTGAATCACAGAACACATTTATGAAGTATTCTTTTGTTGAGGACTAGTTTGATTTTAGTTCACTAGATCATTGAAATAAAGATGAACAACAACAAAAAGTGTTTAGGATTGCATTGAACTGTTTTTAGTCTAAACAGGCATGAAAGCTCTCTTGGGAAACCGTGATAGATACTGCATTTGGAACTGGGTTCATTCCATGCTCTCTTCCTTCCCCTTCCAGTCCAGTGCTAAACCAACACCCTATTTCTTCATATTTCAAAGCACTGGCCATTTCCCTCTGTCACAGCAGGGTATTAAGTGCAGTGACACTTAATACTATATATATATATATATATATATATATATATATATATATCCTCTGCTTCCCTATACATGCTCCTACAAAGTAGAGAACCTACCACATGACTAGCTCAATATTTTGCACATAACCAGTGGTCAATGAATATGGATGAAGAAATGAACAAATGAAGAACACAAACAAAGCTCTTTTAGGAACTGAGATTGAGAAGTTATTGCCCTTAAACATTTATTTTTATTCTTTCCACTTTGTATCTTTGGAAAATGAAATTCAGGAAGGTCCAATGGCTTGTCCCAAATTACAAGCTAGGAAATAGCTCAGCAGAGTGAAAAAGTCTGCCCTGCTTAAGAAAATACCAGCCATTTAGATACCTGAAATATAAACATTATTTTTAAAAAATCATATTTTAGCCAGGTATGGTGGCACACTCCTTTTGTAATCCCAGTACTCGGGAGGCTGAGGCAGAAAGATTGTTGCAAGTTTGAGACCAGCTTGGGTCACAAAGTGAGCTTAAAGCCAGCCTGAACTGCATAGTGAGACCGTGTCTCAAAAAGACAAAATAAATAATAAATAAAAATAAAAAGTCATATTTTAAAATGTCTTGAGCTGCGAGGTTGTAGTTTGTGGTTCTCTTTTCTACTTGACGCATTAAGTTATTGACTTCCATCATGATTTCATTAAGATACTGAATCCATTTCAAAATTGCAATTGAAAGCAGTAGGTAGCATGTTTTGTGCAATGAGAACTCAACTGATTCTGCGAGGTCAATGGCAGTTACAGGTATTGAGTGCTCAGTATGGACTGGTTACTGAGATCATCCTACGCATCATTTTCCATTTTATACATGACAAAACTGAGGCTCGGGGAAAGATAACCTGCCAGTGCTTTCATGCCCAGCAGGTAAGTTGGATCTGGACCCACACTTACCTGACCATGGAGCCTGTGCTGAGGTCTGCAGCATAGTCAGAACTGTCTTTTTGAGAGTTTCCACCATATCTTTTTATTCCCTTTGTAAGAGGAAGTCAGTGCTATATTGTACCTTTCCACTATTCGCTAGTCATCCTTCTATCATAAATCTTAGTTGTTTGGATAAACATTCTTTCAACAATTATTTATTGAACAGTTTTTAAGTGTCACATATTGGACTTAGCAGTGAGTAAGATAGAAAAATATATCCCACTTGCCAGACTATAAATTGCATATGAGCAAGAGATATGTTTCTCTTTCTCCTTCTCCTATCATTAATGAACAAACGAGAAAAGTCTGTATGGATTCAAATCCTTGAATGAATGGGTAAAGGCATGGACTACAAGCCTAAATTATACATAAAGAATCTTTCCACGCCAAGCTCATTTTAGGACATAGAATAAATGTTTAGAATTCATGTGTTGTGTGGAAAACAGAACCAAATGAAGATGGGAAAGGAAAACAGAGAGAATCCTTTGTTTACTCTAACATAAATGAGAATTAATTGCTCTGAAACCTGGGCGTAATTGTCCTGGCCTTGAGGCTGAGAGGTGACATTTCAAGTAAGCATTATTACAGGCAGGAAGTGTGTGAAAGCTTATGTTAATGAAGCTGAGGTTATATAATTATACTCACAAGAAAGCCAACCCTAGGTGATAGTTCCCATTGCTGGTAGGTTGCGTGATCATTTTTCTCTAAGATCTGATCATGGTGAACACAGAGACAGGAAATGCATCTATGGCAGCAAAAGGCAGGATTCTTTTGCTGTAATAAGAAAGATCCCTGAGCATCTGTTATTACATCCCTCAGCTCATAGAGGAACATTGTAGATGGAAGAGAACATTTAGTGAAGTACAGTATGTGTTCACTACGATGCCCAGACACCATCTGACCTGCTGAGGGAGCCCCAGGGTACACACCTGCTGGATGGTAATGAGGTGTTTTCAAAAGCTCTCTACTCCTGACTGTGCTCTGCCGTGACCTATGAGAGTGACCTATGAGAGTAACTTTCTTAAGCTCTCTCTTCTAATCCATACAACAGCTTTATGATTTATGATTTCAGCTCTCTTAAGGGGCAGTGTGTGTGTCTGTGTGTGTGTGTCCTGTCATCCATACATTCTCCATGTTCATGACAGTATCTCTTTTATTAGACATCAAGGCACTATAACAGGAGTTAATTGAACCTAGAATGTAAGGGTGCAGGTTTAGTTATTCCAAATCCCAGCTCTGCTGGTGTTACAATTTGTCTGATCATGGAGAAGTTACCTAACCTGTCAGAGCCTTTGTTTCCTCAGCTGGAACATTTCACTAAACTCAGCTTTGTTAAAAGACCAAAATAAGATAACATATCTGAAGCATTTTTACTAAAGAAAATTTCCTGAAATCAGCTCTACTATTCTGGCAAGTCATTTAGCCTCTCTGAACCCAATTTATCTGATTTCAAAATCAAAGAAGCCTACCTCATAGGATATAAGAGAATGGGATCTAAAAGTACTGCCATGATCAAATCAATTAACAAGTGAAAAGCACCTAATAGTTTTCAAGACAGTAAATTCTCCATGTGTTATCTGTCAGTACTGTTGCATCATCATCATCATCATCATCATCATCATCATCAGAGCTTCTTTAAGTCAGGGACAATGCCAAAAAATATTTCTTCAGCCTAGATCTTGGGAAACTAAAAGATTGTTAGTATTTGTGAATAAATATTATGGGAATTTGGAGATAAATTCTCTACAGAATAAATACCACCATTGCAAACAGATCCCTATTTAAAATAATGAGTCATTGAGCTCATACTATGCAAAACTATATTCCAGATCTAAGGTGCAAAACTTTAAAAGTCTAAGAGCCTACAAGTCTGAATAGCACCAGGCAAAGGCATTTCATTGCAAAAACATCCTGAATACCACTTTTCAGATTAACTTTTAAAAATATGTTTTTGTTGGTAAAACAACTCACATGAAACTTGATGATATATTTTCATTTGAACTGATATCAAAATCAAAGAAGCCTGCCTCATAAGACGTGAGAAACTAGAACACTTGCAAGCAGCTGAGTTTGGAATCTAAGAGCTGTATCAAACTCAGGCAGAGCAAGAATGTCCAGGGAGCTGCGACATGCTCTACAGAACAGCCAACCAGATCTTTATGGCTTGTAAAAAGAAGCCCAGAATGCTACTTGCCCAAGACCAAGTCACCAAAGACCTCTGAGAGTATTGCAGCCCACTTTCTGTGATGGGTGACAATTACTATCAATGGTTATACTACAAGTTCTTACAGAGAAAACTGATCAGAAGGAGCTAAAATAACTTCTAATTACAGTGAAGCGACCAGTTTATCATCACTTAATTTTTTTCTCTTCTCTCTAACTTTTCATAACACTTTATAGGTGACACTTAGGGAAGCAAAACAGGAAGGTCACTAGTGTGATATTCTAGAAACACAATCAAGGAGATACCATGTTCTGTTTCATAGATGAAGGTGTTGAGGCTTATGGGGGTTAAATAATTGCCAAGAATTTAGCAAGTAGTACATGGATGTAATCTCAGAACCCTCAGAGGCTGAGGCAGGAGGTTTGCAATTTCAAGTTCATGCCGGGACACTTAGGGACTTAGCAAAAAGATAAATAAAAAATAAAAAAGTCCATAGATGTAGCTCAGTGCAAAGGCTCTGAATTCAATCTCCAGTATTGCAATAAATAAAATTGAAACAATAGCTTCCTCAACATGGCATAGCATGCACAGCCAGAGTTAGAAGAATCTCCTTTCTTCTCTACTTCCGTGAGAATTGGCACATGCTCCTCCATGTTGTATCCAGGACACCTGACATTCCCTAAGCATTTAACAAGAAATAGTAAGACAACTCACTTTCTCATTTATATATAAGATTTGACTTTCTCTTCAGTAACTGTCATAACCTGAGTATTGGTGAGTCTGTTATTTTTATCCACTCATTCAACAAATAACTATGAGTCCCAACTGTGCTCTTGATACAAAAATACATCAATGAATAAAACAGACATACACTTGTGGACCTTACATTCTAAGAGAAGAAGTGAGCCAGTAAGCATGGAACTCAATATACAAACAAATTATTTACCACGACAGAGAAAGATTCATTGACTCAAAGGAGATGAATAATTTAAACATTCACAAACTCACCAAAGTTGGAAATCATGACTGGATGGAATTAGAGTTTTGATAGGTCTAATATTTCTGGAAATATTAAACTGATGTAGTTTTCATTCATCTTTAATCACGATCCCCTGGGGCTCCTCTATTCTAATGGGGTTCAGTGCTTCAGAGAAAGAGCAGGCATCATCTAGAATAACAAAATTGTTCCTTCATGCTGACTGTCAAATTAGATTTATTTTGAGGACATAACAAGAGAAAAGTTCTTATAGTCAGGCATTGTCAAAAGAGGGAAAAAACATACAAACTCAAAAAAAAAATACCTTCCCATAGCAAGAGAAAAGCCTGATGACTGTGTTCGTGGGATGTTTCTATATGCCAATGGTAGAAGAAACTGAAGGTAGAATGCAATTTGAGTTCCCATCTAAGGTGAAGGGCAGAGAATGTTCTCAAGGAGCCCAGAAATGTGGCTTATTTTTTTTATCAACCCCTATCTATCTTTGGTATAAATCTTCAAAGGGGACTAGTAAAAAAGCATCAAAGGTCAGGTTATGTATGGGATGCACATCAATTTATCATGATCTGATTGAGGGAGGCAGGGAAATAGCTTAGTGACACAGCGCCTGCCTGACAAGCATGGCATCCTGAGTTCGATTCCTGATACCTTAAAAAAAAATGATCCTAAAAGGATCTCATGAAACAGCATCAGCCACAAGAAAAAGGTGGGCGGAGGAAGTAGAAAGGAAAGCTAAGGTGGGAAAAGGAGCAGCTCTGGCAGTTGTGAATATGAAAGATGCTCAGTGACCAGGTTGGACAAAAATGAGCTCAATGGAGGCCAGCAAGAATCCAAGGGACACCCCAGCTGTGTGTTCACTCCACTTTCCTTCCTGCATCATCATAAATACAAAAGCTCTTTTGTTTTCTAAGCCCAATGCCATATTGAATTTTGAGGAAAAATTTTGGGAGGAAATAAACATATTCAAAAGTGGATTTCAACCATTAATTTGAATGAATATTTATCCCAAAGAGACAAAGAAAATCTGAAAGAGACTGTTTAAAATGAGTGCAGAGCAAAACATCTCAAATTAAACTTTATCTAGCCAGTTTTAGACAGCTAAAGACAACAGTGTAAGTTGTGGTGTGTAAATCTTGATCCTTGAGTTAATGGACTGACTGAGCCATTATGATTTATTCTGTTTTATTCTCAATGCACATGGAGCCAGCAGATTTCAATTTGGCACATTTGGAGAGTACAATGACAATTCTGGTAGGTGGCCAGACATCAAGAGTTTCTGTTTATGACTTCTGAGAGTTGTTTGCTTATTGATGTGTATATGGACCCTTTGAGAAGAAATGCTTAATAAACTCCATAAAACTCTCACCTGAGATAAAGGGAAGAATTTACTGGTAGTGTATGGCTCTATTTTCTTCCCCCTTTTTATCCACTTGTTCCACAAAGTTATTTGAAAACTTTGAATACGTGAAATCTTTCCCCATGTTGGTGTCTATTCTGTCAAACTCATTCCCAAGATGTCTTCCTTGCAAGCTTCTGCCATTGTCTCCTTCTCAGAATCTTTCTCTCAGAGCAGCGCTTAGGCTCCTACGTTTCTGACATTTTTCCATGACAAACTAGTGTTAGCTAAGCTGTTTCCCTCATCCTCTGTAATTATGTTTTAGCAGGTTTTAATCCAAGTCTTAACTCAGTAGTGCTATCAGTGATGAAATCTTTAGGTCTCAGTGTTTCACGCACTGGTGCCCTTGAGCCAAGGACAATGAGTTGCATAATATTTAGTGGCCTGTCTTGTTTCAGTGAGAGCAAGTTTATACTATGGGAGCCTGTGGTAAGCTGAGGCTGCAGTGGAGTGTTACAAAGGGTTTTTATAGGGTCTGGGCTGGTATGCAGTGATTTGGAAACAGTTTAAGGACTTTGCCTTGGTTTGGACACTGTGGGGAAGCTGGTATAATTCTATGGTGGGGTATCAATAATTCTTACCTAGTAGATGAGAGCACAGCACAAAGCTGAAACTTATTGGTAAGGAGGCACCAATAACCATAATAGGTTGCTCCTTTTCACCATTTGGACCATAGTGGTATTTTCTTTAGAAGAGACTGCAGAAGCCCTGTTCCCCTCCATCACACTCAGAGTGGCCTTGTCTGATGTCGATGTTCTTTGAAGTGTTCATGTGGGAGAACGTGAAGGCTGGCTGTATGTATGAGTCTGGCTCCCAAATCTGGACTGTTTTTCACCTCAATTGGCTCATTCAGCCACTCCTTTGTGATTAATCATCATGCTAAGAAGCACGATGATTACCAAAGATGACAAGTGTCAAGCAAATTGATTTGACTGAAAGGGTCATGAATCATGAGGCAATGACACTAACAAGTTTTAGCTTGTGCGTTGAGCACTGTTATGGTTTCTGTCTAGGTGTGCCCCCAAAGCCACATGGACTCCTAGGTGGGACTTCTCAAAGGTGGCTAGATCTAGAGTGTATAAGTGTGGATTAGATGTGAGATACTGGGATTAAGGGTGTGAGGTACTAGATTAGTCCATTAGTTTTTTTATTATAGTTCCAGCTGTGGGAAGTCCCAATTGCATGTGAATGGCAACACCTAAAAGGCTTTACAGCCTGGATAATATAAAAGAGGAGAAGAAGGCTTGCTGCTTGCTGCTGCCTGCTGCCTGCTTTCTCTGTCGTGGACTGTTTCTCCTCCAAGATGGCTCTCTGCCCTGCCACCATGCTGTGGAACCAGCTGCCCCTGAATGCAAACCTCTACAAGCTGTGAGGTAAATAAACCTTTCCTTCATTAACTTTGGCTGTCAGATATCTAGATTCAGCAATGAGAAAAAATAACTAAGACAAGTACCAAAGTATTAGTATGGGGACAAAATTTTTGCATCAATAGGTTTACAGTACCAAATTTGATACAATTCAAAGCATTGAGTACTTTATTAGACTGGATAAAGTACTGGATAACTGTAATTTATCAGACTGGATAACTTTAATTCATGGGTCTATTCACATGATGCCTTATCTCTTTGGTACGTTAGACAATAAGCTATATGAAGACAAATACCACATGTGCCTTGCTCATGAATGTGTCCCACATAACTGCTCGAAAGAAACAAAAGAAACAAAACATTCAACAGAGGGAGAAGTCTTGGAAAGTCTTAAATCAGAGGACTATACAGGTAACTGTAGCCAGAAAGCAGACAATTAAGAGATACTATTTTAAAGATATTCTATCAGTTCTCAAAGCTAGCATTAAGGATGTAGTGCTTCATTAGACTATTTGTTTCAGATAATCTACCATGCTGTTTAAAATACTCAGTTAAGTTGATAAGTTGTCCTGGTTGGACTTGAACACAGGATTCTTTGGAGATGAGTCAGGCAATTAGTGGAAGGAAAGAAGTGTAGATAAATGGTGTAAAGGAATGGAAAATAATCAAGATATATTATATACATATATTACTTCCACCAAATGAATATAACTATTGTGTATTGCAAACATAAACTAATAAATTTTTAATGTTTAGAACAATAAAATAAAAGACCCAGTTATCAGTTCCCCATTACTCCTAGAAAGAATCCTGTGGGGTGTACTGGCTGACCACAAGGAAAGTTTAGGGAAGCCACATTTTACATGGTCATTTTAAAAGGAAAATCATTCAGCAAAGATTGTCCAGCTGATAAGAACAACATTAAAGAGAAAGAGTATTCTGCTTCTTGAAAGACATCTGGAACATATTTTTTTAAGATTTGATTTCAAACACTTAGTGGTTATCTGATTGACATTTAACTTGTATTGGCTTGACTGAAGAATAATATTTTTTCTGTAAATTTGAACAAATAGGGTGTGTTTGCTTGTTTGTTTTTCTTGAAAGAAGGCAGACTTGGGCTTGGATAAGTAAAGGTTTTAATTGCATTGATTTTCAATAGCATCACCATGAATATCCTAATTTTTCTTTGACTAATCTCTTGGAAATGCACATCTCTCACCTGGGAAGATTAATTGATTCTCACACCCAAATGAAAGTCATCCAGGTTCTCTCAGTGCCAGACAGCTTCCCAGATGCCATAGAAACAGTAGTAAGGAGCAGATGCAGTTTTTTTCCCCTCTGAGATAATAGTTACAAAGGAAAGATGACAGTGAATAGGAAATTAATAGTGAGCAGAGTATACAAAAGGCGAGGTGCAAGTGCTACCGGGCACACAGATAGCCTATTCAGCTCCAGAGAGAAACAATCTGAAGGGAAGAGAGTAGGGTACAAAACAGAACAAACAGCATCTGCTGAGAGTTTTACAATTATTGTTTCAAGTCTTGCCTCTGTGATCCTAAAGATACCAAATATTAATGTAAAATGAATTATCAATATCTTTGTTGTATATAATAGCTTTGCAAATTATCATTGGAAGAAGTTGGGTAAAGCGTACTTGGGGCCTTTCTACTATTTTTTACAAATGCATACGAATATACAAGTATCACAAAATCAATGTATAATTCTTAAAACCAAAACATGTATTCCAGGGATTGGTTTGGTTAATGGGTTGGAGAGAAGCTTCTTGGGTTATCAATGAAAACTCAGCCATCAATTCTATAAATACTGAAATTCTCAGCCTTAACATGAGCCTGGCTCATGTTACTCTTCAGAGCTTTGAAGACTGAACAAGTAGAGCAAATTCTTAGTCGCCAGAAGAGCACGAGTTGCTACTCTCAACTGCAAAGGCTTGGTCAATATAGTGAAATATTCACTTAGTGTTTAAGAGGGGCTCTGCGGAGGTCAGTCTGCCAATTTCATTTTCCAAGATCACGCATCAAAAAGCTTCTATGAATCATGATCATGTTTTTAAACTAAAAATTGTAATTCAGAGCAGGATTGTTTACTTTCTTTCTCTAATATTTAAGCCTTTATTCATAACAAGGTCTTGCTCAGACATGCTGGGACCATGTAAACACAGTTGGCTGAATTATTAAAAGGATTCTCTCTGAGCACCTTAAAGGCTACACACAATTTTCTAGTCAATATTTCCATCTAGACAAGGAAGGTCAAGGCCATATTTCAAACAGAGTTGGAACAGTTAATTTTGGTGGGGGGTCAAGGTTTGGTTTTCCCTGGAAGGGGCAATTAATAACCATTTATCTGATATCTGATATAAACAAAACATTTTCTTTCCTCCTAGAGCCTCCTCAACCTACTCTTTAGATAAGCACACTTCATCTTGTCCAAGATGGGTGATGCCTCTGAATTGTGCAAAACCAGAATACTGACCGCCTTTCTTACTTACCCTACAATGACCTTCACGTACCCCTATGAAAACTTCAGTGCCCTCTATACCAAAGATGTGCAACTGTTGAATAGATAGTGAACAACAACCACTACTTATCTGATTGCTCAGGCAAAGACTGTAATGTCATTCTGAACATCTCCTTCCCTCATCCTAATCCTAGCTATCAGAATATCCAATCAGCTCTACTTCCCAAGGCAGCCAGGATGTGACTCTTTCTCAGTCTCTCTAGGGTCACCGCCATAATTTCTTATCTTGTCAGCTTAATAGCCTTCCCACTCGTCCTTCCATTTCCACATCTGGCTTTCAATAGTACATTCAAACACACAAATTGAAAGTGCTGAAAAACTTATATAGCAAATCATTCCTTGGCTCAGAACTCCAGTTTCTTTTTTGTCATCTCTCTCATCCTTCCTTTTATAGATAGAATCCATAGATAAAATAGGATACCCATACATTTCAGGATTCACTTCCAGGAGAAATAATGAAGAATATATAGTTTTAAAATTACTATATTTATAAATCTAAGAAATGATCTAGAAATATGCTCTCCTTTTATAGAATTGGAAACAGAAACTGAGGAACATTTGATGACTTCCAAAGGTCAAGCAGATAATAAGGAGTTGAACTCAGTTTCATATTGAGGATTCGCTGTCACTGTCTACCTGGTTGCTATGAGCAGAAATCTCTGTGTGTGTCAAAACCACAAATGGATCAATAAAATCAAAACTGACAGAAAGATAAATTTTGTTTTTCCTGATACGATCAGTACAGTGTGGCTGTAGAGATTTTTCAAGTAATACAACTGCTTTATTGTTTTTCAGTTAAAGTTATGTAAGCTATCGATGTTCTCAGTTTTTGCTAGTAAAGGGCAGTTTACAAATACATAGTATTGTTTCCAGGTCAATGTCACACTGTTATTTATGTGAAATCTTATAATAGACTTGGTAAATAATAACCAGTGATTTTAACCTTTTTATCTGATTATGAAGACTGCCTTAGGAAAACAACAGGTATTCCACACTGAATTTAAATGATTTTGTTTTATTATTTATCATAAAACATAAAAACAGAAACATGAGCTATCCTAATATGGTTGAAGCCCCAGAACCTGTCACATAGTAATGTTTCAAAATATATGTATTAAAAGAAATCAGTGAATGTTTTTAATCAGGAAACATAATAGAGTAATATTAGAAACAACATAAATGTGCCATAGTGAAGGATTAGATAGATAATTTATAGGACATATATACTATTAAATAAAATTTCCACAAAATAGTAGTATATTTACTGGCATTGAAAACATTCAAAGTACTTGCCTATTTATCACAAAGCAGTAATAAAAATTTGCTTCATATGACTAATGTAACACTGTTTAAAATACACTGATGCATGAAAGTTTGGACAGATAAACAGAAAGGAGGAAGAAAGGATGGGCAAGAAAAGGAAGAAAAAAATAAGTCAGCTGGATATTTTCTAGCATGTTTTCTCGAGGTGATAGTTAAACATAATCTATCTTTATGTTTTTGTGTTAATAAAATAATTACTTATATTAACATTAATTACTCTTTTGAAAAGTATTTAGGTCAAATAATCAAATGTTATTGGCAATCTCATGTCCTCTAAATGAGAGACAAAATACTGAGAGACATTATTTTCTTTTACCACCACCACCAAAAGAAAACCTTCCAAACCAAATTAACATCTATTTTCCAACATTTTCAACTGTTGTCTCAAAAGGATTTCTACTAAAGTATTTGGACACGAGAGCTTTATAGATTTTGCAAGTCATATTCAATTCCTTTCTAAATGCGATTCCCATATAACACTAGGTATCCAATGGTAACTAAGTAGGGTTATTTGAACAATGCATAAATATTTCATAGTGTGCAAAAAGCCACAAATGCCAGACTCTGAAATGTCTGCAAACATGCAAGATTTTCAGTTCCAAGAATGTAATTATTGTCTTGGGACTTGTGGAGTGTCTTGTTGAAGACCCTTTTCATTTTGATAAAACCATGATCTTGCAAGGAGAATGATGCTCTAACATACCACGTTAACCTCAGTAGTCCTGATCAAGAGAAAAGATTCTTTTTATAAATCTTTTAAAGGAACATTACCTGAGGCCTTTTGCTACCTATTAGCATCAAAGAATGTCTGATCACCAAGCTACTGAAAAAAGTGGGCATGTAATAAAATAGACTATCTTGACACAAATTTCACAACTTAAAAATCATTATTATTGGCAACAAGCTACCCTTCCACTTGAGACTACACTAAAAGTAACTAAGTACTGATACCTCATTTTCATTCTCTTAATTCTCATTGTAGAAAAAAGGACTGGTTTTTCTTTTTTAAAGGAATGGAGATTAAACCTAGGATTTTCACAGTGAGCTACGTTACAGATCTTTTAAAATTTTTATTCAGAGACAAGATCTCACTAAGTTGCTTAGTTACCCAGGTTGGGTTCAAACTTGTGATCATCCTGCCTCAGCCTCCCAGAATGCTGGGGCCACAGGCATGTGCCAACATGCCCAGATCATAAAGACCTTCATAAGCAACAACAGCACCAGAAGTTCAGATACAGATTTTGAAATAAGAAGGTAAAATTATACTCAATGCTCTTTCTCATATTTGATTGATCTTGGTTTAAGGATAAATGGAAATAGAAAGATAAGAATGCAAAACAGGGCTGGGAATTTAGTTCAGTGGTGTAAGCACCTGCCTGGCAAGTGCAAGGTTGTGAGTTTGGTCTCCAATACAAAAAAAAAAAAAAAAGTAATACACAACAATCAATGACTCTTCCAAAAATCAGGCAGCAGAGGTATGCATCAAACACAACTCCTGGTGCTGAAATCAGAGTACAAAGAGATGCATTAATAAGCCCCACAGGTTGGAGAGATGACACAAAAAACAGTGTGTATCTCCAAGCAGACCTTGAATTCTACAGTTGCTGATCCCTGATATAGATCAGACATGGTCTTAGGTGAAGTCAATAACCAGTGTTCAAGGTAACCTGGAGAATATTCTGCAAATGTCTGTGACCTTGTGACACTGAGAGGGGGAAACAAGTGACTAGGTTTTTATTCTGGACCACTAGTCAATTCAAAATATCAGGTGGTCCTCGCTTCTGCCAGTACTTGGCCAGTTAAGTATTTACAGATCGACTGTGCTTTCTGTGAACAGAAAAAAAGTCCTTCAGGGCAAGAAAGAGAATGGTGGATTTCATCAAGCATATCAGATGTTGAAGAGCAAGGCCAGAGCTAATACTGGTGGTGCTGGACACGAGGGCTCAGACATGGCTATACATTGTGCTGTGGTCTCACTACTGCAGGTATGGGAAGAATAAATTCTGAGAAATATATCAGAAGAATGTCAAAGTCCTCATTTGGGGAGGAGTTTATTGAAAACCTACTCAACTACAGAATATTCTTTGCCTAGTCCCCAGATGGCTAGGTATTTACAGGGAATTCTAAATAATTGACATATCTTGAATGAGTACAACAGGTAGACACACTGTGGAATGGATAAAAGCTAAGAAAAAAAATGTGTCTTGGTATCTCTGTAGAAAGAAGCATCCTGATCTTCAGTCTTTTATAAGGGTTTGGAATGACCCTAATACTAGGAATCTCTGTGATGATTAACACAGTCACATTTAGTCTCAAGAAGAATTACTAAAATGCCCACTTTAATTTATACACTATCATGTACCTTTGTATTGTTGAAAATGTGACCCTTTGTGTCCTGACCCTACAAATCACTTCTTTAAAAATGAAATTATAATGGAATGATGGAAGAAATCCTGGATAGTATGCATACTTCCTAGAGACTCCAAATGGCTAAGTTACGGTTTTGATCTAAAATGTGCCTACCCAAGTTCCCTGTGTTGAAAAGTTTAGCTTTTGGAAGGTGATTGATTCAAGGATGCTCTCTGCTCATCACTGGAACTCACTGATGAGATCCAGGATGAATGTGTTAGGAGGTAAAGCTTCTTCAGAGGCAAGTCACTGGATGAATAACTGAGAACCATTTACTCTGGTGCCTGGCTCCTTCCTTTTCCTTTTTTTCCTCTTGCTCTGCTTCCTGGCTGCCAGGAGCTGAGGAGCTTTCCCCCATCACGATCTTCCACCATGCTGATTCTTCTGTGAAACCAGTCAACCATGGACTGAACTGTTGGAAACTGTGAGCTAAAATAAACTTCTCCTCCTTTAGTTTGTGAATGTTGAGTAAATTGTCACAGCAAGAGTGACTAATATAACATGCTTCTCAATGAAAGCTTGAACACACCATTTTGGGGAGTGAAATGCTCCCCATTCATCTCCATGTCCTATGAGCATCAGTGGTGGTGCCATGTTCATTCACAGACTCCCCCTGAAGCCTCAGCCCTCTGGCAATGAGCACTAATACATTTGTGCCCATATTCAAGACCTTTTCCATGTCACTAAAGAGTATAAATTCAACCACGTTTACAACAAGAAAAACAAAGAAATTATCTGTTATCTCACTGCTCACAGAGAATGATCATTTTAGAGTGTTCTAATCCAGTCTTTTTGGTGTATAATTTTATTGAAATGATATTCACATAAAATCTATTGAAAACAGGCAATTAAATTCCAGATAATTCAAGCAAAGGCAAAAGTGATTATTACCTAAAATGTTTAACAACCTAGAAATTAGTAGGTTAGGGTTGGAGGTTTGATGTAGTCGAGTGCCTCAATTAATTTCCATGCTACTCAGAATGCATTCTGAGTCTAGATAGAGGCCTCTGATCTTAGAGGCACTCTCATTTGGTATGTGCGTGACATAAGGCACAGCCTTCATACCATTTCATTTGGGCTTTTTTATGTTGATGAACACCTTGCGACTACAAAGAAAGGAGAGAAATAGAGGGCTATGAACTTCGTTAATATTAAATATTAATTCCTAACAGATTAAGGTACACTTTTCTATTAAATGTTAAATGCATTCTTGGAACATCCCTGAAGGTCAAGTAGGGTACCTCCTCCTTATTTATGGAAAAGTAGATAAACCAAAAGGGACAGAGGCTTGCACAATGTCAAATAGCAGCATAACAAGGAATGACAAACTAAGCCTTAAAGGCTTTGATGCTCCAACTCTCTCTGTTCACTCCTCCTAGCTTTTCTAGAGCTTCCAGAACAATAGAAATTATGCCAGTCTCTGAAGACACAACATGAATACACTTTGTTTCCATCTTCAAGGTCCTCACTGTATAGTGGAGCTTGTAGATACAAACTAATTGTTATGGCACAACAAAAAAATAAAGTCATCATCACCACCAACAACGCAGAGTATCTTTTGGTACAAACTTGAGTTCTTTCAGTGTTCAATTAAGCAAAATAGTTTAAGTTATAGTTTACATTATGATTACAAAATTGTTTTAAGAACAAATATGAGGGATAAGTTAATTAGGAAGTAGAAGTAATGGAAAGACAGTTTATGTCATAGGCTTTTGAGAGGGCTCCCTTGCAAGTATACTTTTATTAAATTCTTAGTCCCGAAGGCACTAGACTAAGAGTAAAAACTCTTGGGTTCAGGTTCTAGCTTCTTCATTCTTTTTTTACCATGATTGCTTAAATAGCAGCAGAACAAAAACAAGAAAAATCTCAACATTTCTATGATGCTCATATAATTCTGCTGATACAGATTTTTTTGGTTGATGACTGGGATGAATGTTTGTTTACTTTGAAAGATAAGGTTTCATGGTCCATCAGTACTCATGTTGACATTGACTTTATTCCTTTATCCTCTTCAGGCACTCAAGAAATGTCTAGAGGTAAGCAGGCTGACTTGCTTAGGTAATATCATAATTACGGATTCTTCACAACATGTAATAAAACAGTATTTACCTTTAACAACTCTCCTGTTAAAGATCCTGGGACTTGAAACAGTGTAATATAAAAACAGTTCATTATAGTTCCCCTGAAGTAGATGTTCCATTGTGGAATTAAATGTAATACCTTGGTTCAATATTCTTATCACAGACTACAGGTTGATTTCTGAATCAATTTATGAAAAAGGTAGAAAGTTACTGAAGGTGACTAATAGCTTTGGGTTTAAAATAAGAATCAAAGTTCTAATAACACTATTTATTGACCCTGGATCAAGCTTCTGTGAATCTACTTTGTCTAAAGTCATATAAAATATGTAGATTTTCAACTGTCATTTTGGCCAATTACTCAGAGTTCCAGGGACTAATGGTACCACAGAGTCATTCAGAGACAAAATGCTGTATATATTTAAAACTTTCTTGGGGTGGCAAAAAAAAAGATGTCTAAACAAGATGTTTTCAAGATCCAAGAAACAGTTTTCAAGATTTAATATTGAAGCAATTTACCCAAAGAAAATATCTGCAGTTTATTGTAAGTTCGGGCATCAGACAGACCGGGTTTATATTTTAGAGCTACCATAGAACACTTATTATTATTATCACACCTCCTTGAGTCTCAGTTTTCTAATATGTAAGAAGGGGGTATAATCAACCTTTTCTTATAGAGTTAGTGTTATAAGTTGTTTTGTGTGAGATCTAATGGTATTGCTACAAAGTGGGATGTGGTTAGAGCGGGGGTCACTAGGAGTATGACCTGGAAAGCTGTATTGTTGTCCCTAGATGTCCCCCTCTTTACTTCCTGGCTGTCATGGCTTGAGCAGCTTTCCTCCACCACACCTTTTCACCATGTTATTTCTGCCTTACTGACCACACATGGATGGAGACTTTCAAAACCATGATCTGAAATAAACCTCTCCCCGTTTAATATGGGGGTATTGTTTATTTTGCCCCAGCAATGAGAATGTGATAATACAAAAACCTTGCTGTAGGCTTCACACACATTATTTTCAATTTAGTCTCATCTTGTCTCTTTAAGCATGTTTATCTTCCTTATTGAATTGAGGAAATGGACACCTCAAAAATGTAAGTATTTGCTCATGGTTATATAATAGGAAATGGTTGCATAGGGACATATTCCTAGGAATTTGAATTTCCATGTAGTGTTTCAGTTAAACTTCTGTACACTCTTGAATGTATACAGTGTCTGGCACGCAGAAAATATTTACTAAATATATGACATCACCATCAGTCCTACCCCTACCTATGTACCATGTAGCAGTAGCGCAGTTGCTTCTACCCCAGATATTATTATGCCTAGTGATGCAACATTTGATTTTTAAGTATAGAAACACTTCACTTTCAACAGAATTTTCTAACCAATTTTATTAGATGGTTTAAAACTAGTATGCTATGTGCTGCTGAAGGGAGCTTTCCAAGAAAATATGGTCACACTGGTAGTTCTATGTTTATTCATATTTCTGGTAAAAAGGAAAGAAAGAAATATTTCTACTATTGACAAATGAAAATCAGCATGGAGCAATGTAGATGCCCAGTTATCCTACCCAGGAGACCTAGATGTTAGTGTCTGCTTCGGTCATGGACCTGAGGTAAAACAGGAACTCTACCACTCAGCCTTGGAGGACAACCTTTCCTTAATGTATAATAAATATCAGGTGTCTTCTAACTGTGATACTCTTTAAATCTACAGTTGTGTCTTCTTATAATAAAGCCATAGATGTAAGTAATATTCTAAAGAGTCTGCACCAAGTAGAAAAGCAGACCCCAAGGAGGACTTTTCTTCTGGTTTATCTACTTAGTTTTCCAATTAACCAATAAAAAGAATAACCTGCCTAGAAATTTCCTTTGGAAGCTTAGAATTTAACTGGAAGTCATTGCACAGTTTATTTTCTCTTCAGAAATCATTCAGAATCACAATGACCAACTGTACATAGACATCTCTCTGGGAATATGACATGAGTACCACAAACACTAGTCTAATACTCAATAAGTCTTTAATATTGCTTCTGCTTCATCTCATTGTCACTGTCATTTTCCTAATTCCAAGACCAAAACCCAGCTCCTTGTCTCTCACTTTTTTCCCTCCTTTATAACCTCTTTTGTAATATCCAGACCTGTCAGTTTTATTTCCTAAATGCTCCTTAATTGTCCTCTCCACATACCATAGTATGACTGTGATTCCTCTCAATTACATATGTTGGAACCTGAATCCTCAAATTCATATAGGAATGGTATATGGAGGTGGGACCTTTGGGTATTTAGGATTAGATGACGCCCTAAAGGTGAAGACCCCACAATGCCTTCAGTGGCTTCATAAGAACAGGAAGAGACCTGAGCTCACATCTTTGTTCTGTCTTGCCATGTGATGCCCTTCTCTATGTCACAGTGTGACAAGCAGGCCCTCACCACATGCCAACCAGATTCTATCCAATGCTCCTAGAGTTAACCTCTGGAGCCATGAGCCAAATAAACTTCAATTCTTTATAAATGAGCCAGTGTCAAGTGTTTTGTCTTAGCAACAAAAAAGGGAATAAGGCACTATCCTTGTTCTCTTTTTCTACCACCTGCCACTTGGATCACTGTAGGTCCCTTTAACTAGTCACTGACTCTAGATCTATGTTCTCTGTCTCCCCGTAGTGACAGTTAAAACATTACCTTCTCCTGTTAATGGTTCTCCCTCACTTTAAAAACCATGATCTAGAACTCAAGAACTTTTTATCCTGACCTCGACCTATTTCTTTAGTCTTGTATCAATACTTTATGCTTCATGAGGTGGTTTTTTTTTGTTTTTTTTTGCCTGTGATGGTGATATCTGTTGTGCTGCAAAAGCCTCCTGCTATTGCAACAATCTGCTCTCTCACCTAGCTGGCTATTTTTTATGCTTTAAAAGCTTTATTGCAAGGGTTATACACTCCAGGAACAAAAGTATAATGAAAGCATATATTAAACAGAAACCACGATGTTTCAAGTTATGTTATAAACAAATTAAAGATATTAACTTACTTCATTCCTGCAATGAGTAGATGATTGAAGGTTATTTGAATTCTTATTTTACAAATAGGAAACTAAGGCATGAAAAGACCAAGTCACACAACTACCAAGCAGTGCAGTTATCACGGGAACTCAGGCTTCTGGGCTGGAGAGTTCTGCTATAAATGAGACTATCGCACTCCTCTGTGGGGCCTTCCTTGATTTCTCCCATCACTTCACTTGCTCGACTATTGAGACACAGTTACTAGTAGACCCTGGTCCCTTGATTTTCATCCCAGAAATTTACCTGTTACGGCACATACACACCACCATTTCACAAAATACAGTCTCAGCAACACTTTTAATAGAACATTCTAGTATGTGTTTTGAAAACTGGAGAGTTAGCATTGCTTCTTCTTAAAATCATCCCAGAAAAATAAACATTTACTGTACTCAGTAGGATTCTGTACTACTGACTGCCCCTAAAAGAAAGTATATACAAACAACAATGCATGTATAGTACATAGTAGGGTAAATGCTCAAAAATATTTGCCTGTAGTATTTTCATGGTTGCCTCTTTTACTGTTCGACACAGAAAGAGTAAACAAAACCTAATATATTTTCTATTCACTAAGAAAAAAGATTTAAAAAAAAAAGAAAGAGCAAACCATACTAGCAAACCATACATCATCTTTTTAAATCAGACCAAGTATAAATTTGGAGGAAATAAAAACTTAGTAGTTTCTATTCCATGTTATTTGGGGTTTGTTTGAAGTAAACCACAGGGGAAGAAAAGACACATACATATTTTTATTTGAGCAGCTCTGTTCCTGAGAAGAGTGGCGCCTACTGAAGAAACATGATCCCAAGTACAGGAATTAGGATGATTAAAGATGTAAAAGCCACGCCATCAGCACTGTCATACTATGCAGTCTCAGGCCTCAGAACAGCAGGAAAGGCCACTAATATAAACAAGAGGGATCTGCTTGAGTGAAAACCTGACACTTTAAAGATCTACAAGAAAGTCAGTATCCTGAGGAAAGCACTCAAGTGCTTCACAGTCAAGATGACATCTTGAAGATCACATTACATAATTTAAAAATCCTGTTTCTTATGTTTCTGACTTATATGCATCACTTACTGAAACAAGTTATTTAGTTTATATGTCATATAATGGTTGGAAACTTTTGCCTGGTGTGTATCACTTCCTTATCTCTAGCTACCGATGTCCAGCATAAGGTGATCATGTGACATATTTTTATAAGCAAGAAAAGCAGTACTGTCACAACAGGGATGGCAAAGATGGCAAATGTCAAAGGAAGCAACAAGAACTATGATGCAGGACACAGATGAGTAGCCATACCTTTTTTCACAGCTTTGTTTAAGCATTTCACAGTTCCTTTATTAGAAAAATTACTCTTTCTAATTGTAAGTGTTTGCGTGTGTGTTTTTTCTGCCACTTCTGGATAGCATGGACCAGGGTCTCATTCAAATGGTGGTATCAGAATTAGCACAGAACAGGCAACAAATAAATATTTGATGAGTGGAAAGAAAAGAAGGGAGAGAAGGAAAGAAGGGAAGAGAGAAGAAAGGTAAGGCAGAGGAGGAGAGAGAAGAAAGTTGACTACAATAATAATAATTCTTACCAATTTACAAGTAAAATTAATGCAAATTCCAAACTTGCAATGACAACACAATAAAGCAAATTTCATAAAACCACATCTTTCCACAAAAAAATAAGTGCCTTCCCTGTGTCAGGCACTGCCTTACTGTCTTGTACCTAAGTGTTTCTGTGAGCTCTAAAAACCACATACTTTAGTATCCAAAAGCAACATAAGAAATCACTCAGAGCAGCTATTTAAGGGACATTTAAGAACTTAAGCAGGCCACAATTTCAAAATGTGAACTAGCAAAAAATAGCCGATAGTAAATTAGCCATTATTTCAAAATATGATATAAAAATTACGGTAACACTTGGCATGTACTAAGAAATACAGCATTCCAAATGAAGAACAGTAGTTCTTTCTTTATAAAAGACAGTCTGCAGCTGAAGAATTGGGTCCAATTTTATGTCCAGGAGGCATTGACCACCTTGTTAGTGAGATTTTTTTGGCAAATATTCTCTGACTAACCAGCCAATGCAGCATTTTTCTAAATGCCAGTAATAAACATGAACATGGTAACTGCAGTCCATACTCTCATGGAGTCTCCAGTCTTGTAGGATGAAAGACATTAAAATTTTAATTGAAATTTAATTGCTGATGGAAAATAAAGGAGTATAAAATGAAGAAGTAATATCAGGAAAATCAGTGGAAGAATATAAATGTATGTTATGAAGAATGGATAAAAATTGTGTATGTCAGGCTGGGGATTTAGCTCAGTGGCATAAGCTCCTGCCTGGCAAGTGCAAGGTCATGAGTTCGATCCCTGGCACCACACACAAAAAAATTGTGTATGTTTCTCCTGGAGAAAATTAGGAAGACCATAAAAATATTCATAACATATTCATAACAATTAAATATACAAATTCTTATGTTAGACAAATTTAGGATAGTTACAGAATGCAAAACAAGGACCCAAATGTGGCATCACAAGGAAGGACAGGTAGGTTTAAGGTTGATGAGAAGAAAAATAATTTCACAATTGACCTTCAGACTCAAATTCTTGCCACTTTTATGGTGACAAATGATTTTACTATCTGACTGTGAACCAGTCTTTCCAAATCATATCCAGCAAGTCTGTTTCCCAGTTATTCAATGCTCAGTTGGCTAAGCTGTCACGTGTTAAAATCTCTATAGCATTATACTCTATTTTTCTGCTCTTCAAAACCCTTGTGCCTCAAGGAAACTTGTCACCATTTTACTCTGACAGAGAGCCAGAGACATCCTCTTATACACTCCCCAGAACCCACTCTCTCTAGTTCTTCCCTGATAGCCTGTTTATCTTCCTCTCTGCTTCGAAATCATCAGAATTCAGTCGCACATTGTTTTGCCCCAGTTTACTCTAACCTCCTGATGTTTTTATAATATTGCCATATTCCCAGAATCAAGTAGAAGTTTTATCTCCTGAAAATCAGGAAATTTGTCTTCTGAAAATATGTGCAGTCAGTTTTCCCTTTGAGACAGTTGGCTAATCTAGTTTCAGTGTATCAGTCTACATACCTACCTTGTATATAACAAGGGTGCTGTGCAGCATTCTGCAACCTGGGTTTATTAATTACATTTTCCAGAACCATCTGGCTAACATGTCATTCCTGCTCTGCTGAGAGAGTAAAAGTGGTGACAATTTTTAGATAGAAATAAATTCAGAAGAAGAAATAAAATACTATTTTATATCTATAGCAAAGTGTCATTTATTCCTTAAACAAACATTTACTGAACACCTACTCTGTGCCAAGCATAATTCTAGAAACAGAATATAATAATGGGCCAAAGACAACTTTCTCTGGTCTCAGGGAGCTGATATTCTATATTGACAAGATAGAGAATGTATGTACACACAGGTACACACATATATTGCTTTATAGATGCATAGTAAAGCTTAAATATTTAGTGTACAATTCGATAAGCTTTGATGAGTGTGTACACCTGTAAAAATACTACCACAATTGAGATACTTTCCTCTTGTCTTTAATAATCTCTTGTTCAATCCCTTCCCAAATAATCATCAATCTACTTTCTAATATTTTTATTTGTAGTTTCTAGTTTATGTAAATGAAACTATAAAACATAATACACATTTTATCTACCGTAATTATCTTGAGATTCATGTACGTTGTTGCACATATCAATAGTTCATTTCTTTTTATTGTTTAGTAGAAATCATAACCAAAATTTTATCTACATACTGATGGTCATTTGAGTTGTTTGCAATTTGATACTAATAAAAATAAGGAGTAGACAGATGACTATGGGTATATACACACAGCTATATGGATGGATATATATAATGCATATCTATATCTACATCCCTATATACCCAAATGCATACAAATTCCTGATAGAATAAATCAAACACTCATATGTGTCTCCACTCACAATTTATACTACCCAGCTCTTTCATAGACTGTCTTGCAAGTTCTAAGTAAAAAGAGGTTGATAGAAACAGATTTAGAGGGCTGGGAATAAGACTAAGGCATTATGCAGGAAATTTTGCTCAATAATCTCAGTAACATTTTTAACATAGAGAAAAGACACTTGGATCTTCTCAGCTGCTCATCAGGTGCTTTATGTTTTCAAAGCACCCAATATAGTGCTTATCATAGCAATTTGCTCCCATTTTAGTTAAGAATTTCTCCCAGAGCTCCAAGATCACAAACACTGATTTATGTGGTTAGATGTGCAATAATCATAGGAAAGTCCCATGTAAAACAAAGAAAAAAAAAGAACCTCATACAACATACCAAGAGGAAATCAAAACCGAAAAGCAGTACACTCAGTGAAAAATCAGTTAAAATAGACATACACAGGCAGGCGCTCCCTGTCCCTGGCAAAAGCAGAAATAGCCTGCAGAATTTGAAAGCTGTTGCACTCTGGGTGCAAACTAACTGAATTCATAATCAAAGGAAATTACTTGCAAATACAAAATCCATATAGCTTTACCTATGATTCTATTTTCCTTGATAAGTTTTGGTTTACCCATATCTCTGGAAGACATCTCAACACTCACCATGGGAAGCAATGATTAGAAAGTACATATCAAGGAAATGCTTTTTTCTTCAAAAATGAAGATATTTCTCAAAAAGAGAAGAGTTTAAATGAAAACACAGAGTGCTAGTTTCAATCTTATTAAATTTATAACATGAGACAATTTAACCATTAACAGTATATAATGAAAAACATCACTACAGTAAACTTCTCAGGGAGAAAATGATAAAAAAAAAAGAAAGAAAGAAAAAATACACAAAATACAAAACGTTTTCTGAGGGATTAAGAAGCTTTCTTGCACAAGTTATGTGACAATAAAATATTAATATGTGCTCATTTGTCATGTGTTAATTAGCAGAATAAGCTGTAGGAAGTCCGGATTACCATGCAAATGTTAATTAGGTCGTAATTTATGTTAAGCATTTCTAAGTTTAGGAGCACTGTGTCTCATTTAGCAGCAGTTGAACTTTAGAAATAATTTGCATGTGCAACAGTTCATTTTCAATTTTAATATGACAATTGCTTCATTCCAATAAATACAAGAAACTACATTTAAATAACAGCAAATTCAGAAATAATTCGGTCACAGCTAGAGCTTTTCCTCAGGACAAGGTAACTGGCCTTTCACCACTAGTCAGGTTAAAAAATAAACTACAGGAGACACTTTTTCTGATAGTTGTAAGAAGCAGAGTACTGTGGTACACACAGATAATCTTAGCACTCAGGGAAGCTAAAGAAGGGGGATTGCAAGTTGCAGCCCAGCCTGGGAAGTTCAGCAAATTGTGAGACTGTCTGCAAAAAAAAGTTAGGAAAGCAGCTAGGGACACAGCTCAGTGTACGTACCATAGGTTCAGTCCTGAATGTAAGGGTCAGTTTGTGGGATGCAAGAGAGTCTTTCCAAGTACACACTATTCATTTTTTTTTTCTATTTGAGAAAATAAGCTCCTAGCTGATTTTCACACACTCCACTTTGGCCATTTTTCTATCCCACTGACTTCTGCAGTTATCTCTGTGTGTCAGATTGCCACACACTCAACCACGTGGCAACACTAAGCCACTTCTCTCTCACTCCCATTCTGTTTTTATCCATTTGGATTTGCTACTACTCTGAAGTCCCTACAAGCCCCAGAAAACTGGGGTTGAAAAGGTAAAAAGTCTCTACCCCAAGAAAGCTTCAAAAAGGAGGGCAATTCTTGTGTCTCGTGGTTTATTTTTTATTTACTGCTACATTGACCTAGAGCAAGCCTTCTCACACCATGGATCACTTCAGTAGTCAGGTGAAGTCAATGGATTCCCTCCCAGAAAAGTGTTCATAAGCCTTAAAATAAAATACAGGTAACCAGTCTAGGTGGTATATGCTTGTAATATCATACATTGGGAGCTGAGGTGAGGGGATTGCAAATTCAAACTCAGAATGGGCAACTTAGGAATTTAGCAACTTTGCAATCTCAAAATAATAAAATAAAATAAAATAAAATAAAATAAAATAAAATAAAATAAAATAACAAGGGGCTGGAGATGTAGCTCAGTGAAAAGGCCCTGAACTCATTTCCTAGTACAATAAATAAATAAATAAATAAATAAATAGTTGAACATGAAACTGTAGTATGATATTGTGTTTCAAGTACACAATTCTGTGATATGTGTTTCTTTAGGATTGTACTGAAGAACCTCCTCTGCTAGCTGCTGTGTTGAAGAAGTCCTGCAGTAAGCCTAATTCATATTTCAAGCCATTTGCAATTTAGCAGGACAGAAGTAGCAGGCGTTCCTACTGGTGGCATGACCGCAGAGCTTTAAAAAGATTGTTTTCATCAATGGCTCACTATTTAAAATTTTTACATTTTCATTATGAAACAACATTTAGAAAAAAATTGTCTTTCTACTCTCAAACACTATCATCATTTTTTACTTCCTGTCCGTGTGCACACATTTTTGAAAGATATTTGTGATCACAGTGCATGCCAAATGTATTGTATGTTCTGTGGTTTCCTATCACTGGAAGCAGGAACATTTAAAATATACTCTGAGAGACCCTAGACAGCATCAAAAGGAGAACACAGCTTCAGTGACTGAGGCACAGGTAATTCCTTTCCCCACCATACCGCAGCTCTAAGTTTGTTTTACATATGGGCTTCCAAATAAGCTTTGGTTCACACTTTTCTTTTTAATGTGAGTTTGCTGCCAACATTTAAAATTCCTAACTTAGAAATAAAATCCCAGATTTCAAACTTCTCTCAGGCAATGCTGGCACAGTGTTTAGACATGCCAGTCACCTACTGGAGCTGAGCCTGCTTTTTATTTGGATACAGTGGTCTCCACTCCAAAATGATGTACCTGATCTCTGTGGGCAACTGAAGTGGCAGCCACCCACCAGATGATAAAACACCTCCTCCTGGGCTTATCACTTAACTTGTAATTGCTCTGTGAACTTCTGATATTACCATTGTTGCAGCACAGGAATTGATAACTTTTCTTATCATGAGGCTTTTCTTTCCCTCATTCAACCCATTAGCATTACTTCTGCATTATCTTTCTTCCTTTAAGCAAGTTGTATGCATGCTTCAGACCATAATTCAAACAGCACCTCTGCAATGAATGCTCATCTATATATTCCAAACTGAAATATCCTGCTTTGCTCTTAGGTGTGGCTAGCAGAGGCCAGGGATCTCAACAGTTTGTCAGAATGAAAATGAGGTTCCTAAGTATTTAGAGAAAGTCATTAAGGCCTTATTGATTTGATTTGAGCTAGTCTTTGTTGATGCTTTATATTTGGTGCTGGTTTAGTGTTCATTTCTAATAATAAGAACATATTTTCCAGGAGTCACAAAATAGTCTTTCAGAGCCTGTGCATTATTTTACATGACACAAAAGTTGGGTTTTTTTCAACCATACTTCTGGCATCTCCTGAAAATATTTGTACAACATCACATTGGGCCTAAATCACCATATGGCAACTACTGGCTGAAACTCGATAGGAGATACCTCCCTCAAAAAAAAGTATCTAAGGGCTGGGGTTTTAGCTCAGCGGCACAAGCACAAGCCTGGCAAGTGTGAGGTTGTAAGTTTAATCCCCTGCACACACAAAAAAAAGCATCTGAGCTCCAGTCATGCTTGGACCTTTCTAAGTTTGGTAATGGAAATATTATTCCTAGTTGGACCTCATGTGACTATACTAATTCCCACTGTGTTTTAGCTGTTTTTATTATTAAACTACTCCATGGTGCTAAACTTAATTCTCTTTCTCAAGACTTCTGCATGTCCCATTCTTTTTGAGATACACAAACAACAAAATGTGGAATTCTTGATATAAAAGGTCCATGTAGAGAAATCTATCAAGCATCAAGAATTGAATTCAGGACCTCATGCTTGCCAGCTGGGCACTGTGCTGCTGAGTTATAACCTCAGCAAGCTCCATAATTTTTGAAAATGATTTTTTATGTCATTTTCATAATCAAGATGCAAAACCCAGCTCCCAACCTAAGACTTAATAAATGTCCTTTTCAAACTGATATATACCATCTGCATATGTATCGATGAGACAGACAGATTCACACATGGAATGCCATGGAGTTTTCTACTGGGAAGAGTTTCACTGTATTTTTACAGTGCACTCAATTTAAACAGATATTTACTTTCTCCAGCTATTAGCCTCATAAAAAGAAAACTGAAAAAAAGATCGAGAGACAGGGAAAACAGAGAGAGAATGCAGCATACTCTAAAGAAGAACATATGGATGGTACAAATACGAATGCATGTTACATTACTATCAGATCAAGTTGAACCGTCCAGCGTAACAAGATGGTTTGTGGCAACGGGGACTTGAAGAATCCACATGTTCATTATATAGAATCTACCCACTAAGAACAGCAATCAAAAGGTAGCTAATTGAATTATCCATGAGCTCATTTTAAAAAGAAATATTGTTCAATAAAATTATATAGCCTCTCTCAGGCCCTCCCCTCCAGCCCCTGTATCTTTTCTCTAGGGCAAATGAACCTGATATCCATGACAAAAATCCTCAGCATAGCAGAGAACTGACCGAGGTCTTCACATTCACCAGACCCAAAGGAATATCACTCATAATCAAATACGTGGTTTACTGTAAAAACACAATATAGGAATTTCTGGCAAAGAGCTCACAATTTTACTTGCCTGTCTAAAATAGTTCCAACACCTGTCTCCTTTGTGTAAAATTCTACCGTTCTATCTTAATTTCTTCAAAGAAAATTGTCACAGCCTCAAATATTGTCTTTTAAAATAAAAATATCCACACCACAGTAAAACTTAAACTTGAATTAGTCGTATGTAAATCAAGCACCTACCTGTGTGTATTCTCTCCATCAGAACCATCAGGAGTAGGAGCCACAATAAAAGGACAATAGACAATCAGGGCTGTTGTGTCTATGCAGTAACAGAGGAAGACAGGAAAGCACCAACTGTAGTGCTCATGAAGGCTCTGGAAACTTAGGAAGGTGACAACTCCAGAAGGAAAGGAGATTCTGAAAGATTCTGTCTCTCCTCTCTCTCCTTTTCTTCTCTCCTATTCTCTCTCCTCTCCTCACTTTTTTCTTCCCCCGTCTTCCATCTCTAACTTTTATCTCTCTGTCCCTCTCTGTCTCTGTCTCTCTGTCTCTCTGTCTCTCTCTCTCTCTCTCTCTCTCACACACACACACACACACACACACACACATATACAATTGCAGTGGTGGACTTTCTAGGTTTCAGGGAACAGCTAAGATGAACTTCTCTTCTGTGGTGTTTAGGGTGGAGCATCAACTTCATTGGCTTTGGTATCTACCTTGGGGATTGATAGAGTTTGTGTATTTCTCTGTGTGTCTGGGTGGATCATAAAGGCATGGCCTTGAGTGTCTATACCATACTTCTTTGCCACTCTTCCCCTGCTCAGCTTCCTGGATATCATGAAATGAGCAGCTTTGCTCACCCAGGACCATCTGCCATGATATTCCAGCATTGGAGCCAGTTGACTATGGACTGAATGCCCTAATACCGTGAGTTAAGTAAACCTCTACTCCTTTAAACTGTGGGTATCAAGTATTGTGTCTCAGGGAGGAGACCTTTCCAGTTTTGCTCTGGTGAATCTTGAGCCCTACAGAAATAAATTCTCTGAGCATTCAGAAGCAAATCTTCATTTGAACTCCATGAATGATACACGAATTTCTAGCCGATTCACAGTAATTTCCACAGGAAAGGTAACCAGGAACCAAACTAGGAAACCTCATGGCCTCACAGGAACAGACTTATTCGCACCCAGCAATTTAGACACTGGTGCTTTCCTAAGTAAAAACAATTACACTCACTCTATCATTGCACTTGGGATAATAATTCCCATAGAATCAATATATCAAACAAGCACACTTTACAAAAGAACTTTATTTCTGCTGAATCTTTAATTTATTTAGTTAGGGCTGGCCATTCACTAAACTGAAGACTAAATAAAGATTATCCACGGGACCTTTGGTCTCAATTTGACTCACTACACTCCAGCCCATTTTTTTACTGGCCCTAAATCCTCATGTGCTCCAATCCCTCATATAAAATAAGTTAGTATTTACACAGTACTTATGTACATACTCTCATGTATATCAAACTATCTCTAGATTATTTAAAATACCTAATACAAATGCTATATAAATAGTATATAAATAGTGCTGTATTATTTATGAAATAATGGCAAAAAACCTCTGTGTTAGTATACAGACTAGCTCAAATATTTTCAATTCTCAGTCATTTGAATCCATGGATGTGGAACACACAGATATGGAGGGCTGACTGTAATGAGTGCCCTTTTGATGACACAGAGATGAGGACTCCCAAAGTCCCTCACCCGAGCCTACAGTCTCTATGCGGCATTCTCCCTTCTTGCTATCCAAACTCACCTGTCCTGTGGACTACCCTATCAGTTACTGATTCCGTATATTTCCTTGTAACTTATTAGTGGGTAGAAAAGTAAGCAAGACTACCTAAGTTCAATTCTCACCTCTGCCAGTTACTACCTCTATGACCTTGCACAAATTATTTGACCTCTTTGCCTTAGTTTCTTCATCAATAAAATCAGTGTTAACCTTACAGAGTGCTTGTGGAGATCCAACGTGTTTAAGAATGAGATTGGTCAAGCACTCAGTAAGCATAGATACGGTCAATACTGTTATAAATAACACCTGATACAACTGACCTCTCACCGCATGTTGTCTTCCTCAACCCATTAGCGTGAATATCCTCCAATCTTTTTGTTTTTCAGCTCCTGGAGGAAATTTGAGGACATAGGAGTGGAGATACTTCACAGTCACTCATACCATGAGAATGATAGGAATGCTAACATTACTCACTTAGAATGTGGGGATTTTAGGTAAAATAGCAAACTTCTCCACAGTTTGCTCCCATCTTCAGCAATCACCACATGACGCATGATCCTCAAACTTTTCAATTTATGACATTTTTCTCCCAAGAGAGTTCATTAAGGATGTTAGTGACTAAACCAATAGATAGAGCAACCATAGAGAGCATTTCCTAGGACCTGTTCATTTTTAAATAGTCAAACTGCAAAGCTTCTAAAAGTCTGAAAACAAGTTTCAGGCTGCAGCTCCGCTAAACAGAGAGCAGGCAGCTGTACTCTGAGAGATATTGCTAGCTGTGTGTAGCTCTTAATGTTCCATTATTTAAGAACATTTTTCCCTTTACCATTGGAATTCAGCACTGTTTTATGACACTGTCAATATTAAGTATTAAAAAGAGCTAGGGTTGGGGTTGTGTCCCATCTCAGCTATACCTCTGAAAAACTTAGAAACTTTGTGAGCATTCAGTGTCCTCTCTAAGACTCAATGTGTCTTTCTGAAAAATGGTGAAGGACAGAAGAAAAGGAAAATAATCTCACAGAAGTGACTCAGGTTTAATATATTCCAAGGTTCCCTAGTGGATGTTTGAAAGTACAAATAGTACTGACCTCAATATACCATATATATATATATATATATATATATATATATATATACTGTGGTGATATTTAATTTACACAATAGACATAGTAAGAGATCAGGAATAATTATAATATAGTAAATGTAACTAAAAACTTATCAATTTTCCTGGAATTTTCCTTTCATATTTTCAGACCACAGTTGACTGCAAGTAACTGAAATGGTAGAAAGCAGAATCACAGGTAAAAGTTCTACTGCATATGTGAGAGCAGTTTGTAAATGATGTGATCATAGCAGGCATAAAGATGTGTCTTACCTTCTCTGTATCATATTAATGTGTCCTTCACCTCCCAAATAAAGCTGGATCTACCTTTTAGATTATAAGATATTTGGGATTAGAATGAGCAAGTGTCTGGTGTGCTCACGATTGAGGCAGTGTCTGGAATGTAAGGCTTTCAATTTACAGACAGTGCCAGGAAAACCATCCCAAGTTTGTTGTACCAATAGGGTACAACAAACCCTATTTGGGGAATGTGATTTTCAGTGTTATAGCCTACAAAATTTCCAGGAGAACAGGATGAATGAGGTATCCGAGATGTAAATCACAGTGGTTCTAGGAAAGAGATCTTTGAAGCTGGCAAAATGGCAACAAAATCCACCATGCTGGTAGCCCATGGAATGGTGCGCTGTGACATAAGAAGAGCTAGGATCTTCATCTGAGATTGTACTTGGATGGGACACAGCCAGAGGAGGATATGACAGACTACACAATCTCTGTGACACTTGAGAGATACAGTGCCAATGGCCATTGGAAAGCATAAAGAACTAGATTGCTGCACCAAATACCATCAAGGAGCAGAAGGAAGAAAATGCCACACTGAAGTGCATTAAAAACCAACCAAGAGCACAGTTAGAAAGCCAGAATTTCTCAGTAGCATCGTATAAAGACTCATCTTCTTCAGGCCAAGTCAAAGCATTGATAAATATGAAGGATGTTGATATATAGGATAAGGCCATTTGAGCAAAGGCATTCTAGAATCTCAAACTCTTAGCTCTCTGGAACTTCAGAAGTTACCTACACACAATTAGTAAAAGACAGCAATGTCTTCCTACTTAAATGCCAAGCAGAATCTTCTTACAGCATAAGTTCTCACAAGATGGTACTTGTCTTTTCTGAGGTCTGTCCTATATTCCAATAATTAGGTTCAAATTTCAGCATGGTTTGACTAAGGAAATACTGACTGCTGCAGAGAGAAAAAAAAAATCATACAATAACATTTTAGGGCTTGGCTAGTAGGTGTGTGTAGAAACTAAGAAAACATGCCTGGCAATGAATCTTAAGGTCTGCGCACCTTGGGGTGGAGACAGGAGGAAATCATAGTGCCAATTTGAATAAGGGAGAGTTTATTGATATGGAGGCATCACCATGCAGGCAAGCCAAAAACACTAAAAATTTAACTATCCCTCCCTCTGTACTCTCAACCCATAACTCTGAAGTAGAGTTGATGCATAAATATCCTCACCGATGAGCTTCTTTAGCTGATGTGTTACTAAGGTGTGTATTTTGCACATTTTCCAGGCTTTTCTCATGAGGATTAAATTCCTGTTACCCACAGTGAGACACAGTTTGTCAATGAACTCTTTTGACTGCCTTCCCTTCTTTTTCCTAACCCTACTCTTTCCTACAAATATTTCTTTTACCTCCCAAGGAAAATGCTTACTTCCAAATCCCTGCTGAAAGATCTGCTTGTGGAAACCCAAACCAAGGCACAAAGGTTAATACTTCATTATTAAGTCTTAGGAGAATTCTGTAATCTAATACTTCAAAACATGAAAAAAGGTAAATACATTCAGTACCATATTAAGTATTTTTGTTTTATTTGTATCTGCATGTCCTATATAATGTTTACATTTCTTGTGAGAAGTTGGTACATGAACATAGCACATTTTAACCTCTTTTAATCCTCTTTGTATTCCCTCCTTCCCTCATCCACCCATCATTTGATCCCCTCGCATTTTGTTTTGTTTTATTTTGTCTTGTCTTTTTTTTTGTTTTGTACTTATTTGCAGTACATAATGTTACACTCCTTCTGTGCAGTTGTTTCATGTGCATGACATATCCCAGTTCCTTTTTTAATTCCATTACACAATATAACAAGTATTACTCTAAATCTTAGACTGGTATCTGAATCAAAGTTGCTATTTATTAAATATGTATTGAATAAGTGAGTAAACAAATAAATGGTAAGATTAACCCAGAGGATGGCAAATTTTGTCTGTAAGAAACTAAGTAGCAAATATCTCAGTTTTGTACAGATTTCAGAGTCTGTCACTGTTGTTATTATAAAAAAGCACTCACGGACCATGTGTGAACACAGCTGTGTTACAATAGGTTTTTGTGTTTTGTTTTTTGTTTTTATAAAACCAAACAACAGGCCACATTTGGCATAGTTTACAAACTTGATATAATCAAAATTAAAACCAGACTAAAACTTCAAATAAGTGAAAGAGACTTCAGAAATGTTGCAGTTTTTCTGATGATTATTTTCATACATTTTTAAACATAATGTTAAAAAACTGGTGCTCTTTTTGGTGAATCCACTTTGCAGGAAGTTTTGAGTGACCCTACACCATACAAATTATTGTAAAATAAATGGTTGCACCATGAAGAACAGTGACAGATGCTACAGCTTAAATAAAAAGAATACAAATACAATTAATTCTCCTTTATACATGGATTTGCTTGGTATAGTTTCAGTTATAAGCAGTCAATTATGGTCCAAAAAATATTAAATTAAAAATATAGAAATGACCCTTAATTTTAAATACTTGTTAAATTATATTGTTAGAGTTATCTACTTTTAATAATTACCATTGGTAATTGGTAATCTCTTACCATGCCTAATTTATAAAAGAACTTTCATATTAAGTATACTGTTATGAGGAAAAGCTAGCATGTATAGAATTTAGTACTATACCCAGTTTCAGGCATCAACTGGAGGTCTTGGAAGGGAGCCTGGGCATAAGGGAGTGCTATCATCCATGCATTAAGATATGCATATAAGCATTTGGAAAGAGAAACACAAAGAGTTAGATAGCCTAAAAAGTAAATTTGGTTTTACATATTGAGTTCCCACTGTGTGCCTGGTTTAGTTTTCATTCATATTTGAAAAAGAAAGAATACACTATACCAGTATCCTCTCCTTATATCTTAAATGTTGGCATTTCTCACATGTGGGAAACGATATTTAATATTGTCAGTTAAGATTTACATAGGCATATGGGGACTAATACTTCACTTAACTTCCAGTGGGATTATTATTGTCTCTTACACCTAAGAAATTTCTCTATTCTAACAGCTACTTTCTTTAGTAGCACATTGCTTCAATTTTGTCCTTGTGTTCATCATGTCTGGAATGGTAACAGATTTGTAAGTTGCTGGTGCTATTAATGGGAAAACGTGTGAAGATATTGAAGTAGACAAGAGATGACTACTGTAGACTGATAGATGATAGGTAGTAGACACTCCAGAGACAATCTGATTGCACACACCTTTAATTCTTTCACCCATCCATTTTGTCTCCCAGAGGAGAAAGAAGTTAAATTGTGAAGGATGCTGGTGAAGTAAATGCAGATGTTTCCTGTCCAAAGCAAGGCAATGGCTCCTGCTCCTGGCTATGAAAGCAAGCACTGATGGGTAGAGAATATGAACCTTGTGAGTCCAATTCTCAGTAAAATCAATTATAAAATATTGCAGCCCTCTCATTAGTTAATGACTAAACTCAAATTTTTGATGAGCATTCATTTTGCGTTTGTGTGTGTGTGTCATAAGTTTATCCTTTTGAAAATTGTCCTTTAATGCTAGACAAAAATTCAACCAGACAGAACCAGACATGAAATTTGGTTTGTTCAATGTCATGCCAGACATATTGTGGAATCTCAGTATATATTTGTTGGATGAATAAATAATCTAATTAACAGACAAGATGAATGAAGATTGTCAGGCAAGATATAAAGCCAGCATATAAACACAACTAGAATGCAATATTCAGAAATGCCTTGCAAGAATATGCAAGCTGTACACTGAACAATCAAAATGTCTTAGTCATATGATGTTCTTTTCAGAAATGTCCCTTCTTTAATGGTCCCAAAGGTTCCACATTTGGCTGGAGAAAGGTGAAAAAGAATTAAAAGTCATTAGAGATCTGAAGGGAATAATGGCGATGTAGGGATATACAGGTAGTAGTTGAGCATCCAAATATGGTGCTGCTTAGATTTTTTTTATGAATTTAGCTTACTTAGAGCAATTTTTAAAGTGAAAAGTCTCTATCCAATTCATATGTCAAGTTGGGAGAAGATCTCAGCATTTAGAAATAAGAGAAAGAAGTCATGGTGATTTTTTGACATTAAAGGCCTATTAACAATCACTCTAGTACAGCAAAATTCAGTAAGACAGCTTGCTCAATGGAGAATTCCATTTCAAAATCAGGTTGTCCTAATATTGAAAGTTAAACAGGTATAAATAATAGCTTTGCATACTTTTCATTGTCAGACACCCCGGTAATTTATGGAAAAAAGACTTCCTAAATCACAACAAAGATGAGGGATTTGGGAGACTGTCCTTTGTCAGCTCAAATTGTGCTAGATTGACAGAAAGATATGGAATGCAAAGAATATCATTTGTATTGTTAAAGCAATTCTTCAACATTTTAAATTGTTTTAGAAGAGAAAAAATTACATGGTTTTTTTCATCAAGGCACCCGGTATGTGTTTTTAAATGATAGTGTCATTCAGAAAAATAACACTCTACACCTACATCTACTTATCTTGACAAAATATTTCCAGGCGTCTTTTCAGAACCTGTAAAATTATGGTGATAATTTATCAGTTGTGTGAGATATTGTGACATATACAGTTCCAAACATTAGAGGCAAAATGTTCAGAAGTAACATACCCTATCTAAACCAGGGTTCCTCAAACCGGATACAAAACCAGATAGCAGGGAACATCTGGCCACATTAATGCAATTTGGTCCAGAACTGTCCTGTGCAATATAGGATACTGGTGGCTTCTGCCCATTACATGCTAGTAGCCTCTTCTTCCCTAATTAGGGAACTAAAACATTTCCAACCGTCGCCTGAAGGGCAAAATGGTAGCCTGGTTAAAAACCTTGACCTAAGTCCCTAAGGATATCTTATTCAAGTATAACTAGTAGATATCTTTACCTCAGAAGAAGTGTTGGATTTTCTCTGAAAGAATTCCAATGGGTTTCCAAATTAAAAAGTAAAGTACCAATCAAAATCTAAATGAATGTAAGTGAAATATTTATTCAGCGCTTATGGGTCAGACTCTGTGCCAAATCTAGTACATGTACTAAGATGTCCAGCCTTCCACAGCAAGCCTCTGAGACAGCTCTATTCTTCATCCCTTTTACAGGCAAGAAAATGGAAAGAAAAGATAAATCTCTGACATGAAGTCACCAAAGTAGAAAGTCTTCAAGCTGAGATTCAAAACCAGGTAGACTGACACAGACTGTAATGACTATACTAAGAAATAAGTGCTATTTAATCTCATGTTATAAACTATGGAGAAAAGGATGCTTTGGTTAATGAGCCAAACAATAGCAAGACAGTCAAGTCTAGCTTTTGGTCTTCTCATTTAGTGAATGAAGTTTTAGGTAAACACAGCCACACCTATTTATTTACATATTGTCTATGGTTACTAGAACATTGAAGTAGTGGGCTGAGTAGTCCCAACAAAAACATGCAGACTTGCAAAGATGAAAAGGATTATTACCCTCTGGGCTTTTACAGAAAAACACTTTATGGTGACCCTTAACTTGGAAGCTGGCAAAATGGCTCATGAAATGGAACATGTAAAGTTGGGACTTGGGTCCTGTCAATTTCTAGACCCAAGCTCTTGCCTACAGGGCTGTGTTGTCACCCACACAGGAATGGTAGCCAGCATAGAGCAAAACCTGTCTGAGTATCAGCCACTCTTCCAATCATTCAAGTGTGTAAATTCCTTTAATCCTCCAATAGCTCAATGATTGCTATTGAATAGCCTGGTAGACCCTGTAGTGACCTAGCTTGAATCCCTTTTGCAGTCAGTGTTACACATGGGAAGTGCTTTTCCCAGGCACTGTGACCACCTGCTACCCAAGCACAGGGCAAGTAAGATGCACCAGAGATGCCACCTTCAGAGTCAGTGTTGAGTCCCTCAGAGCATCACACTTTGTTGGAGACAAATCTGAGCTGTCATTTCTCTCTCGAGTTGCAGGTCTCCCATGGGGTAACCAAATTGAGGATGCATATTTTTTTCATTGTTGCAATACTGGGGAGTGAACACTTTGCACTAAGCTACATCTCCAGTCCTTATTTATTTACTTATTTTTTAATTTTAAAATGGAGTCTTGCTAAATTGCTATTTCCCAGGCTATATTCCAACTTGCAGTCCTGCCACAAATGCATTCTTCATTGGCTTTCTCTTGTTTGCTTCCTAACCCATGTTTCCTGGAATCAACCTCAAAATAAATTTTGTATACTTGAACTTTTATCTCAGAGTCTATCAAGACATTTCAGGTTTTACAGGCAAGAAAACCAGGGCTCACAGAGGAGATGTGTCTGTATCCTACTGCATGAAATTAGTGGTTCACATTTGGACCAGGACATCTGACTCCAGAGTTTGCACTCTTAACCAAGCCTTTGGGAGCATGTGAGTATTCCTTTGTACTTTTTTATACTGAGGATGAAAAAGAGAAAATAATGAACACTGTCTCTGAGAGTATATCCAAGGTTGCATGAAAGTGATTGAGGAGAAAATATCCACACAGACAACGCTCTCCCTAGGCTCTTTCCTCTTCCCACCTAGGAAGGACATAGATTCAGCTGCAATGACAGGCAATTTCTGTGCCACCAACCAAGACAGAGAGAGTGAAAGAACTTTCCTTCTTCTAGTTTTAGAAGTAGACATCTCTATACTCTGCTTACGTGTGTTGCACCAGCAGCTCCAACCTCAAGTATTCCCCCACGCTCCAGGAAAATAGTCAAGGTTACCATTTCCCCAGCCTAGGAATAGATATGGGAACTCTGTCCAGATTCCATTACTGGGATTTGGAAGCCATATGGGCCCACTAACACAAATCACATTTCTGTTCCTCCTTCCATGTGGGAAAACAAACGGACTATCATTCTCTTTTCTCTTAGGGATTAACAAAACCACGTATTTGATTGATACACTGCTACTGTAATTCCTCATTCACAGTTCACAATCCTCATGTATTGAGGCACTGAAATCATTCTGCTGTCACATATGCATCCTGTCTAGTGCCTGAGCAACAGCTATTTACAAGGAGAAAAGTCCTCCTTCAACAGACACTTCTGACTCACCTCTACCTCAGGCATTACAGGCAAAGATATGGGGTTTATTTTCTTTTGATAGCATATGGGCTATGAAAAGGAAGTTTCTAAGAACATCAGTGGTCTTCAAAATAAAACGTAAAGAGTTAAGTCAGGGTCACTGCATGTGGTTCTGCATGGCAGTTATGTAATCGATGCTTCCTAGAATTATGCAGTGAAAAACCCACCCAGTGGTACATGATAGTCCTATCTTAAGCCCCTCATCAAGATCCATAAACCCTAATTTTATCTCTCTTGCCCAACACATTTTTATAATTACAGATTATATTATTCAGTGTTAGTGATTTTTTTTTGATGGAGTATAAGAATTTTACTTCTACTTGGCAGGAGTTTAATCAACTAACAAGAGTTATAATTCATAATAGAAAAAGAAAAAAGAATTCTGGGATTTGCAAGCTGAGTGATGCCATGATATCTGGGCCCTGGGTTGATTTCTGTATAATTACCTTGACTTCTCTCTCTTGGACAGGAGATAGTGTCACAGATCTAAGCTTTATTCCTTATAAACACCTGATCAACTTCACCTCAGGTGGATCTGGAACAGTCCTTGCAATGACTGAGCCTTTCTTGCTTCCAATATAACAGAGTCAGATCTTCTGAAGTTTCTAAACTCCCTAAGGCTGTCACTCATCTGTAAACAGCCTATACCTGGAGTTTTACTCAGGTCTGATTGGAATGTTCCTGGGTTCATGTATTTAAGTCCTTCACACATCTCCCCATTTCCCATTTAATGACTCCATTGGGTAGAGATCTGAGATAGAGATCTGTTATAACCACACAGATCAACCAACCCACTTAGCTATTCCCAGAGAGAGTTGTTACTTCCTTAACAGTTGAATCCAGTGAAACTACATGATATCCCCAGCCCCTCAAAGACTCATGCTTCCATTCCAGAGATGAGGATTTCCAACCTCAATAAAAGTGGCTGCTACCCATATAAAATAATCTTTTCCATGGGACCTGCCATGAAAATTTAGTTAGTGACTATGTCATCTTTTTGTGATAAAGCTCTTCTTAAATTTCTTTGTTTTTCTCATATTTTCAGTGGGTTTCATTGCAACTCGGGGATTGCTTTGAATTGTCTCATGCATGGGTGCAGGTATGTGGGTCTAGGGCAACATGGAAAGAGGTCTTTTTAGAATTTGAACAACAGTTTTCTTACATGTAAAGAAGTGCCTGTTCCCCATGGCACATCCTGGATTTGACTGCAGGGAAGACAACTGTTCTCACTATAAGGATCATGTGTGAGGGTCCATAGCTGCTGACCTTTATGGAGACAAGGACAACTGAAGAAAGAAAGCTCAATTCTTTTGAATATTAAAATAATTTTCTATAGTTACTGCACTAGAGTAACTAATGAATCAAAAATATCATCCAAACCTTTAAGCACAATGTCCGTGTAATAGAGTCATTTTGGTTGCAAGTGGTACATATTTAACTGTATTTTTGTTTTTTGGTTTTTTTTAAATCAACATGCTATATGTGATGCTAGTTATCAAGGATAAGTTAAGATCATTAGGTTCAACTTTTTCATAGATATGGGAAAGCAGCTTATCCAGCACCACTCATCATCTGTGTTCAGCCCACCTGCATTCAAGTCTCAGCTGGGCCGCTTGTAGGCAGCTTAGCCAGTTGGGTTGCTTAACCTCTCTAAAACTTGGTGTAATTGTAAATTCAGTAGGTACATCTTCCACAAAGAGTGCTGTGGATTAAATGAAGTAACACATGGACCACTCTTGCCATGATACTAGAACATGGTGACCACTCAAATTACATTTATTATCATCTAAGAAACAATATTCTCAACATTGATCTTATGATTAAGGCAGACTTCAACTTGGGCAATTTTGCTAATTCATCTTTAGGGCTCTTATTTATAAGCAATCAATTAATTTAAAAGTTGAAATGTATCATTATAAAGTCAGGGCAACATTTATGAGATAGTATTTTAACAGTGGAAAAATTTTTCAAATAAAATTGAAGTAAACATTTTCTGTGATTAATAGGAACAATAGTTGTAAGGATCTGCTAACTATGTCTTTGTTTTTAGGAAAAATAATCTAATACTCTTACAATCAGAGTCACTGAAACCTTATCATTGCAGGCAACAATGCCAAAAAAAATTACCTAGATCTGTGCTCCAATTTTCCATGTAATACAGAAACTAAATAGAGATATGGATTGGTTTTGATTTTTGAAAGTCACTGCCAAAATACTATATTGTACCCAACACTGTGGTTGCAAAAGCAAGTGTCCTCAGTAAGAATATGGCTTACATAAATGATTGATAAAAGAGAAAAATGAAGATATTACTGGAAATCTAAGAGCAGCTGTAAACCTATTAGGATAGAGGCAAGGTAATTAAAACATGTCACTAAACTAATTCCCAGAAGTTTAGTAATTAATTGAAGACAGTATCTCTAGAATGCTTCTGCAGATTATTTATAGTTCATAATCATTTGTGAATGAAACCTTCTCTAAGATGCAAGGTATTCTCCCTGCAAGACTGTTCTCTTTTGTTAATTTTGGCACTTGAGTTGCCAAATGAAATAAGGCTCAGGAAAATAATGAAACAAAGTGACTGGAAAGCTGAAAATTATTTAATAGATTATCTGATAAATGCACATCATTTGTGCCACCACTACTCTCCAGGGTCATTATAGTTGGAACCAGCCAAGCATGGAATTTTTCTTCAAAGTCTAGGATCACTATCTTTTTCCTTGAATAATGTAAGGCAACTTCTACTAATCAGTCTAGGCTGCAATTCAAGCCTAAAGATTTCATGGTTTATCTAATAAAAACTAACAATGAGCTTATAGTTTCATTTTTCTTTGCAACGGAACTATGGGCAAAAGGCACATTGCACCAGTTCCAAACTTCAGAGGCTTCCTGTATTATTTTTGTCCTCCTTCTTCATTGCTATTCCATGAAAAGAGCTTTCTTAAGTAGCTCATGTTCTTCAATGTGAACCAGAGAATGAGACACATGGAACATTTCCTACCAGTTAAGATCAGCTGACTTACATTTCCATACATGAGTCAGCAGCAATCAGCATATAGCATATACCTGAGGTCACATACTTGATGTCAAACCACAGAAGCCTGCAGAAAAAGCTGAAGTATTTTGTACCTAAGATTGTATGGCTATTTGTTACATAGCAGTTGCTGACTGATATAATTTATGATCAATATGATGATGAAAATTACCATTAAATAACTTCTATGCCAGACATTTTGCCACTTTAATTTCAATCCTTACATTTCTGCCACAGAGTATTATTGTTTCCATATTATAGAGTAGTAGTTGAGACCCATACAACTTTAAAAAATTTTTCCAAGTTCTAATATGGCTAGCTTGTGATTTGAACTTTGTTGTTGTTGTTGTTGTTGTTGTTGTTGTTGTTGGGATCGAACTCAGGACCTATCACCTGCCAGGCAAGCACTTATGCTGCTGAGCTAAATCCTCAGCCCGTGATTTGAACTTTGATCCAACTCTAAAATTATACATTCTTTAACACCACACTTCCTCCCTGTTCCTATACTATTTGACAGTTGATATCAATATGTCAACATAAAACCTCAGGTTAAGGCTAGAGTGAAGTGTGCAAAGGAGAGAGAAGCAGGGGGGAAATCAAAGAGGTGACCAGAAGCTGGATTACCAAGGTCTTGTAGGTCATAGAGAATTTGGTTTTTCTCTGAGCAAAATGAAGGACCATGAAATGGGTCAGCATATTTTCTTTCAAAACAAATTTACAATTGAGCATGGTGGTGCACACCTGTAACCCAGAACTTGGCAGAATGAAGCAGAAAGACTGCTGTGAGCTTGAGGCCAGCCTGGACTACACAGTGAGTTCAAAGATAGTCTAAACTGCACATCAGGAACATATACCAAAAAAAAGTAAAATCCTGACTATTGAGTGTTGAATCATGAATTTCCATTACTGTGTAGAAAAGATTGTCTGGATGATAGGGAAGGGGAATTCCAGGTCTGAAAGCAGGAATGAGTTTTCTTCTAGAATTCTACACATACCCCTTTGAAACAGGGTACTACAAAATAAATGTTGTTGTCTACAATGTGGGCAGGTTTTGACTGGTAAGTAGGATCTAAGCCTCTATAGAATGGCCTTGGATGAAATAAATCTAGGAGGAAAGTAACAGCGTAAGTCCTGCAAGCAGCCTCAGTCTTTTTTGGATTCAGGGGGAAAAAGAAGACAAATCCCCAGTCTCACTTTTAGATACCAGAGGGGGAAAAGCTCATAGAGAATTCTGTGAATAATCAACTTATGCTTTTATTTCTCATGTTGTGGCTTCAACTTTTCTTTAGTAGCAAAATCAACCTGCTTTGAAGAATTCTGATGCATACTGAAGGAAATTAATTTACTTTCTAAAATAAACTAAATGCTTTTTGTGTTTGGTCTTGCTAATTTTTTAATCATCTTCCTTGAAAACACATATTCAAATAAGTATATACACACCTCAGCAAAACAAAAAATTGTGAGTAATTTCTGTGTTACTAAGTAGTATTATTCTATTTGGATAGTTCTTTACATTTGAAGGGTATTCCTTAAGAAAGTTAACCCTTCAACTGATTCTTAAAATCAATTGTTCTCCTATCCCAAATAGAAAATCTTAAAGAAGCTCAGAGGATCTAGGTAAATTTAAAATGAACAAAATTTAGAAGTTAGGAGAAGACATATTACCAATTCCATTTTCCCTCCAATGTCATCACCTTTAATTTTAAATAAATTGTATCAGAGTCACAAGGTAAGTGGGGAGGCCAAAGATAGGACCTGCTAGTTTTTCACATAAAGCGCTAATGTTCTCCTTATGTTGTATTGTTGTTATGATTGAATGATACTAACAGTACTAACACAGTCTAGAAAGTGTTGTTTGCATTCTCCTGTCTAGATCAATGACTTTCAACCTCGACTATGTGAAAGACCAATGACCAGGCTGAGTTTTGAGGAATTAGGTCTGCACTGAACAAGCCATCCCTTCTTGCTTCCTATATGTCCTTGTTGCACTGAATAAATAAAATTTTATCTTTTACATATTGAGATTCTAGATAAGATTTACTCGAATAAAGGGATTCTGTTCTTGTAAGAAGATGGGGTAACATTGGTTGGTAGTAACAAAAATACTAGGGAACATGAGTTTTGCCCATTTTGTATGGGAAGCAGTGGCTCACTGTCCTGTTTCCCCATCCAACCCCAGTACTTGGCATGCTGTCTAATATAGAAAACACTCAGTGGATGTTTTTCAATGACTATGTAGTGTAATGAGCAAATGTTAGGTTTCAAATCTTTCAGTTCATTTTCTGAAGCTTTCTACATTTGATTTATTACAGTCAGTAAAATGGGAGACAAAATATTTCCTCCACAGGGATGGAGCAAAGATGCTTGAATTAATCTATCTGAATGGCTTAATGTTCTCAATAAGAAAGTTCCCAGTAGCCTACATGTGAGTTCTCTCATGTTAATCCATGCAAAGTCTTGGGGAATATAAATACTGCATTTTGGTAACTCAAATCATTGGTTCCAATTTTTACCAGGTAATTTTACATGTAAGAAAAGACGGTTTATGTAGGAGCATCTCAACTGAGAGTCTATCAAGAATGTGAAGATTCATGTAAAGGACAAGAGACAAAAATTAAAAACACTTTTGTGTTTGATTGGTAAACTTTCATAGTGAGACACATGCCTTTATAATTGCTAGCTAATTACTTGCAAATATTATGTCATTTTCTAAAATAATTTAATGTGATAATTAATTTGATTAGTTGTAGTAATAATACTACCTTAATGCAACATTTGAAATAACGTTCCATTATGCTAGAGTTGTACAATCCATAAATGTATGAAGTCTGAGAACCCTGGAATCCTCACTGATGATGTATATGTGATTAATGAAAAAACAGAATTTCCAAAATGGTAAGGAATCAACAACATCTTAAATAAATTTTATCTTTAAAAGTTGTAGATACAAAATTTGTATAAATGTAAATTTTAAATGACTGCCACAAAGCTTCTTAAAGGCTAGTGCTCATCAAATCTCCTAAAGGAGTTGTTACAACAGTTGGCTGAGCCTCAGCTTCCAGACTCTACCTTGGTAGCTGTGGGAATGGGGAGGGACCAAGAATTACAGTGGCTGACCAAAAAATACGGTAGACACATTACCATTAATCGCCCTCAGATTACCCTCTCTTGATTCAAACACACATTATTCTTGTCCCTTTCTGAAATAGCTCTAGAAACCTTCTTTTGAGTCTCTTAACAAAGTGTGAACAAAAATACACTGCATGCTTCTACCAAGTACTACCAAACAGAAAGGCAGGCAGGTAATAACATTGCAGTGGATTCTCATTCACCCTATTTGATTGCTCTGCCTTCATGTGACTTCTGGCTCTTCCTCAAAGGCAAAATGACCATACAAGATAAAAATTTTTAATTGACTTAGGATATGGAGGAAGCTAGAACAGGTGAGCAAAAGACACTAGAGATTTTCAGAACTGCTTTTGAAAGTGGCAAGAATGATGGGATAAGTGTATCTGAAGCAAGGGAGAAGGAATATTTTGAGGGAGATTAATGGCAATTTGTTTTTTACTGTAATAAATTTTTAAAGATTTAAACCTTCACTGTATTTTGTGATCATCCCTTGTACATGTTAAGCAGGATTCTAGATGATTCTGAAGCTAATAGCGGACATTCACATTTGAAATACTGAATTAAAGGAAGCCATAATACGCTTGTCAAAATGAAGCTCTAGTAGCTATTGTTGAATGGTTAACCCACCATCAGAGCACCACACAATTTAATATTTTGTCAGATCCAATGAAGAGCCTTTCCTGGCAGGACAGTTTGCATTGCAGTTTCAGAATCATGAAGTCTGTGATTGGTTTTCTTGGTGTTACTCAGTTGACACATCTGATAGGAGCAGTGACCTCCTCTGGGAGAAAGGTGCAGAGTGACACTCTTGCACTGTGTTTGGGAAAAGCCAGAGAGTGTTGCAAGTCAATTAGGGTGATGAACTGATGTGGTGGGAGGAGAGACAGAGATGGAACCAAGTTGTTTCTAGGGGAACTGATCTGTGGAGAGGTGATTAGATGTGTTACATCAGAGTACTTTTCATCCAAAATAGAGTCTAGTTAAAAATATTAAAAAAGGATTTGAATATTTTTTCCAAAACACCTAATAAAATACAATCACAAGTTCACAAGCACACATCCACAGAGATGCTGTACCACATACCCTGCCCCTATTCTTTCAGAAGTCTCTGCTGCTACATACCCCGGCTTTCTACTAGAAACATCTGGAGTCACTCGAGGACTTCCTGGATACGGGGACTTGCTTGACCCACTGACAGGCCAGTCAGAACTGCACAGAATATCCCTGAGAGTGGCTCACAGCCAATGACAAGCTAGAGTTAGTGTATTGATATCTTGGATTATTGGCTTCTGGAGGGCATGTTCTACACAGGCCCCAAGAAGGCATTAGTGGGACTGAATTTCACTGGTCATCTTTCTTTCCCTGTCTCTCTTCCCTGTCTCCCTGTGGGATCTCTTGCAATCAAACTATCTGCATGCAAAGCCTTGTATTAAAATCTGCATCTAGTGTAATCCAGCTGTTCACTGAAGCTTTGTTTAAAATAGCAGGAAAGGAAAAGGAGTTGCCCACCATAGTATATCTGTAAAATGAAATCCTGTACAATCATTGAGTTGGAAGAAATTTTCAGATTAAAAAGGGCAGTGCACTATCAATTCTATCACATACACAGCAATAACATATATTTTCCTTAATGCATATATATTATATAAAATATTAGAAAATGATGTAGGAATATTCAACTGACAATAATGACTGTCAGCGTAGCAAGGTAGTTATTAAAGAGTATTCATCCCTTATCTGTAAGGTTTTCATTTTTATATGGTGAGTATGCTCACCCATTACTCTATAATAATTATTACAACAATGAAAAGTATGCATAATCCCTAACATTAATATGAATGAAATTATTCATGAATGCTCCTATGAAAAATATTCTTTAGAGCCTAAGATTCCAACAATAGAAGCTAAGCAAATGAGTTTTGCTATGCTGGGAGAATAAACCATTCAACTAATGTAAACACAACAGTGATTATTAAGCAAGCAATGCTGATGTAGGAATGGAAGAGGGCAAGGCCTTGGTATAGAAGAGAGGATGAAGGAAGAATGGTTGCTGCTTTCTTGGAGTTTAGTCTCTTGGAAGAGAAAGACACTGGAGAAGAATACTGTACTATATAAGTTATGAATAACCTAAAATGCAGATAGATGTGATTGATAATTAGGAAAAAATAAGTTACTGAAAAAAAAGATACGATAGCATTTCCATTTTACAAAGATAAATGTGTCAGGTATTTATGCATGGTAAGAAGATGGGGAGTTAAACACCAGTGAAATGGTAGTAGTAAGGATTTCTTGGTAGTGAGATTTATTCAAAATTACTAAGATTAAATAACTCCAAGGAACAAGAATTTTTTTTAGTTTTGACCTATCTTTTTTCTATAAGCATGGACACCTGTATAATTTTTTTTTAAAAAAATACCCTCTGCTATAAATCACACGTAGTTCTGGAAATAAGACAGCCTACACTGCAGACATCAACATGACAACAATCTGGGCATCCTTCACTTGTGCCATTGATGTTGACTGAGTTCTTGCCAGAGTTCATCGTCTGTGCCACGTGCTGTGGATCACCTGTGAATAGAAAGGTCATGCTCCTGACGTGAGAGGGCTGATAGTCCAAGAAAGAGCAGATTAGGCAAAGTGTTGGGCAAATTACTATACTGATAATAGAAATTTTCCTACTGATTATGCTGAAACTAACATCTCCCAACAACTTTGGCTAATAATTCTTCTGACATACAATTTTGATATTCAGAAGGTTTTGATAATTTGTGTCAATTTTCCCAATTCTCTTCTTACCCATCATCCTCTCAAAGTAACTCCTTGAATAAACAAGGAAGGTATTTCAGGCTTGGTGACCTATTGTCAATGGGTGACTATATGACAACGATGATCTTCATAAAATTGGGTACAGTATTCACAAGAGCACAATAACTAAAAGTACTGTAGGCAAAATTGAGCGTTTCTTTGGAATTTCCTAATGCTTCTTCCTGTGAATTGTTAATGGTATGGTCAATTGAAAAATCATATATATTACAATAATTTAAATAACATCAATTTTTTATGCAATTATGTGGAAAGATACTTTGTGATTGTCTTTCTTTTCCTCATTCTCTGTCTCAGAGAGAAAGAAAGACCATACAAATTTTTTTGGTTTATATTCTTATTTGCATAAAATAGCAGAAAGTGAGAATATATTTTCTTCCTCTGTTGTCCTGTCTGGCCATAAGATGCTTTAAAAGGATTTGCTTAAACTGAACCTTCAGAGCAGTAAAATATATCTTGCCAAAGTCCTTCTCTTTCCATCTTGCCTCTGGAGTGATTTTTCTAAAATGCAAATCTTACTGTGTCTCTTTCCTGCCAAAAAAAAAGTATTTAAAAGGGCCCCTTCCACTCACCAAAGGAGAAAATTAAAATATTTACAAGCTGAATATTTTTCTACTAAAACTGAAAATAGTTTTCCTATATCCCATGCATGAACTGTATTTCTCCCAAAATGTATTACCTCCTTTATTGAGTAGCAGAATGACATTGGAAAAAATTGAAACTGAAGTTTTGACAGAAAATGTTCATATCAAGACATCTTCAAAAACCAGCAAAAAAGAGGTTGCTACCAAATCTTTCAAACTAAAAGTAGATTGCAGGCCTGGGGAGAGTCATGAGCCTTGTGGCCTGTGGATTCCTCTCCACCAGCTTGCAAGATGGAAGCACAAATTCCCTTGAATGATCACAAGGCCCTGTGAATCTGTTCTGTACCTCTTTGGTGTCATCTCCAGATCAAACTCCTTTATATGTCACGCTCCAGCAGTTCTGCACTGGTTAGATTCCTCCAAACACACTGTGCTTATTTGTGCTCCAGTGGTTTTCTCCCTGTTTGTTCTTCTGCTGGCACTTTTCTTCTACCTTTCTCTGCCTAGGCAAAATAAACTTTCCTCTTCAAGACATAGCACCATTGTTGTCATTTCTCTTAGATCTTCCTAGACCTCCTCAAGGAAAAAAATAATCATAATTACCTGTAATCACTGCAATCATCGTGCAACATTGAGCCATCACATATCTCGCTGCTCCACTAGACCATAGTCTTCCAGGGGCAAGACTTACTACTTCTTCATTAGCTCTGCCTCATGATTCAGCACATAAAAGGTATTAGATAATATTCAGTAAGTCAATATTATCAATGTGGCAGGAAAACACTATTGATCTTCAGATGGCCATAGACTAGGATCTCTTTATTTGAGGAAATAATTTCATTACAAATTTTCTTGACTCTTGGGAATCTTACTGACAAAAAAAAAAAAATTGGAAGAATTGCCCTTGAAGTCAATACCTGTTTGAGAATCCAGAGTAGGCGTCACACTGTAACATTTTCTAAGAAGAGAAAAGATTTAGAGCAGAGAAGATAGATGAATAGGAAAGAATTAAGTAGTTTGTCTTACAGGTAATTGTGCAACCAGCTTGAAACAGGGACTTACCAACCCCTATCTGAGCATCACCTACAATTAAAAATGATACATTGAGGAATTGGTGGATTTATGGACAGCTTTATCCAGCTCAAAATGTAGCAGATTAAAATAGAGACAGGTGAAAGATTCCCTTATACCACACAAAGCACACATAATCTCAAACCAGTTTGCAAAAGATGCCAGTAAATCTTTTTGTTTTCTATTTTATTCACTATTTTTAAATTTACTTTAAAGTGACTTCATTTTTGATGAACTGTCCTATGAGTTTTGACAAATTCACACATTCATATAACCACTTGCATTATCACAATCTACAGTATTTCCATCAACCCCTAGAATTTCCTTGTGAGGACCCTTTTTAGTCTCAGTCATAGAATTTGGGACAATTTTGATAAGTTTTCTGTCTCTATGGTTTTGTCTTTTCCAGAGCGCCACATAAAAGACTCATAGGGTATGGTCTCAGGGCCTGGCTTCTTTCACTTAGTGCAGTTGAGACTTCACCAGGTTGTTGCTTGTTTGTTTTATCACTATTCTACTGTAATGAGATAACAGCTCGTTCACCTGCTGTCCCATTACAGGACATTCAGAGTGTTTCAGTTCTAAGTGATTGTGAATAGAGCCTACATAAATATTCACTCATTGCTTTTATGTGAACATAAATTCCATTTCTCCTAGTCAAGTACCTAGCACTAGCAATGCTAAGTCATATAAGTATATGCTTACCTTGGTAAAAATTTGTCAAACTGTTAATGAGTAATTGTGTCAATTTTGTTCACACAACATTTCTTAAAATTCTTGCCAGTAGTTTGTCAGAATTTTATTTATTTATTTATTTATTTATTTATTTTTGGAGTTTTGCCATTCTAGGGAGAAGACCTTTGAGATGGATCTCTTGAAAATAGAGGCTAGAGTTTTAAGTAAATAAACAAGAATAATACACAACACAGCAACATAAGCTTATATTAATATATATATTTAAAATAGAGGACACACTTTTCCTAAATAAATGAAATACTTATCTAATATAAGGAAAAATGTGTGAAAATATATAATATTGAGTTCCAGAGGACAAAAGTATGCTTACTGGTGAAATAGAAGATTTGTACTATGTGTTGTTGCTACCCTTTATTCTGTTTTGTTTTGTTTTGTTTTTTTCTCTTTAAATAAAAAAATTATAATTATTTCTAAATCTCTAAAAATAAAAAAAAAATTTTTTAATGCCTCAACATTGAGGTTAAGAAAAAATCATCAGGCTATAAAGACCACACAGAACTGGACCACAAATGCCTGCAATTAAAAGTCTAAATGCAAACCATAAAAACAGGGATATTTGATTCCCTAAAATCTACTGAAGATAAGAAAGATGTAAGAATTAAACTATGATTAAAATCAGGACAGGAAAAATCCATTGTACCAACAGCCTTGTCTATAAATGTTGGATGGTTAACTCAGAATCATAATCATCAGGTAGAGATGAAAAGAAGTTTGAATAAATCCTAAGAGACCTCCCTCCTGCGTACCCCTATAAGAATGGGTGTGTAAACAATAATGTATAGATAATACTCCTGCTTTGAAATGCGGAGTTCTCAAAACTTCCTTTTTCTAGTATTAGACATTTGCCAGTCCACATATTTAGCTGACAGTTCATCCCAGAATTTTGGCCCATACCAATATGTAAATGTTCTCAAGCTCACTCTCCTGTAACAGGTTGTATGGACAGCAGTGGGGTAGCCTCTGACTCTACGTCTTGGAATAGAAAGTGTCTACTTGCCAAACAAGGACACAAAGTAATGATAGTAATGTCATCATTCTTAACTCAGACAAAGACAAATAGTAGAAGCACCTCTGCTGCAATAGTCTCAATAAGAGTAGAGTCCATTCAAGGTAACATCTAAGAGCATGGAGTCCAGGTTCAGGCAGCTTGGGCTCTAACACCTCTTGCTACTTGCCAGATACTAACATTGCCAGGAAAGTTATGGATTGCATTGAAGAGTCCTCTCAAATAAAATGGCATCAACAATAGAAATATCATATAAGCTTGTGGTGAGAACTAAATTTAATTTAGGCATGAAAGTTATCAGAGTATTGTCTAGAATACAAGTGTTGCATGTTAGTTCTTACTACTTTCAAGTTTGCTATTATAATTAGCATTATCATATGAGAAACTAAGAAAGTATTTTTGAGAATCTAAGTCTTCTTTCTTGCTAATACCATATAGCTCTTATTCTCCACAAGGTACTATTTTTTGGTTCAATTTATAAATTAATCACTAGGCCATGGACACTAGAGGTAGTCATAGGTTAGCAAATAGGCAATGACATTTCTATGAAAGATATCACTCTCTCCAATTTGTAGGTCACATGTGAACAGTCATTTCACAATGAGTGTGCTTGCTACTGACTATGTATATTGCCTTGCTTATCTTTAGTATGGTCAATTTCTGTTTTATTGTATGGTGCTATTCTGTCCTTTTTGTACTTACTCCAAGTACACCAATCTTAAAAGCACACCAAACTCTTAACCCTAAGGACATACTGTATATGAAATTCAATGATAATGTCTATTTGTCATTCATATTTAACCCAAGAGAGATTGTAATTTGTATCTGCAGCATTTATGCACCCATAAACATGTTCTCCAATAAAGATTTTTTGACAGGAAAAACATAATCCAGTTCCACTTTCCAGACATAATTGTCCACTTTTTAAAAATGCTTTATATGCTAATTTTTTCACTGTCCATTTCTTAAGAAGAAAGCATCCAACATAGATTGACTCCAGCAATTCATTGATTTATAGTTTAATGTTGGTTAATATGTGCATAAAATACTTAATCAAAGGGGGTATTGAAATTGAATGAAGAATGTTCTTGTTATAAAAGAAGTGTCTAAAGCTAGGCATAGCAACACATTCTTGTAATCCCAGCACTGAAGAGATTCAGGCAGGAGGACTGCTGTAAGTTTAAGGCCAGGTTGAACTACATAGTCAAACATTGTCTCAAAAAAGAAAAAAAAAAGAAAGAGAGGAAGAGAGAGAGAGATGTGTGTGTGTGTGTGTGTGTGTGTGTGAGAGAGAGAGAGAGAGAGAGAGAGAGAAGTTTAGCATGAAATGCTAAATAGATTTTCAACATCAGGAGCTAAATATCTTCATTCTGAATGCCATCTAAAAGTGCAAAAATATTTTGAAAAAACAGTAAAAAAAGATTAAGATCAAAAGGAAGAAGTTTTTGTACTTAAGAAATGGCTCATGGTTCCTCCCAAGGAAGAAGGAGAGTCTGGAAGTGAAGAAATAGGGGAGAATGTGGCTGACAAACCAGTGTTCGGGGTTAAGAGAACATAGCTAGTACACAGGCAGAGGCTGGGAGGATGGTGTTGCATTATGGGAAGCAGGATTTTAGTAAATGGTTGCTCCATATGACAAAGTATAACGTCCTCCTACTACCTCTCTGATACTGTCAACAAAGCCTACTTATCCTCTAAAAGTTTTGCCCTTAGATTGATATTTAAGCGTGTTAGTGGAATGACGTGGTTGTGTAGCTCTTCATGTTTATTTTATTTTATCTACTTATTGTGTAAAATCAGAATTGAACCCAGAGCCTTTTCACTGAACTATACCCCCAGGGTTTTTTTAAATTGTTTTTTTATTGTTTTTATTTTGTATTTTTATTTTTATGCTTCTGTTTCTGTTTTTGTTTTGTTTTTAAGACAGGGTTTTTCTAAGTTACCTATGCTGTGCTTGAACTTGCAGTCCTCCTGTTTAGCCCCCCAGAGTGCTAGAATTACAGGTACATACTACGAGGCCTGGCTCATGATACTAGTTATTGCTTGGAAACTAGGTGATCAGCATTTATCTGGCATGAAGCGTAGCAGAAAGAAGGCATAAAGAACAAAGATTTGAAGCAAGAGTAGACTAAATTTGATTATTACAGCATCTATTCTTGCACATTAACTCTTCATATTTCAGTACATCTCTAACAGCGAGAGTGTTTGTTTAACTCTGAAAGCATAACTATAAAAAAGCCACACATTAACTCTTCAGCTAACAGCTCTCATACAGAACAGATAAGATTTTGGCTTGTGCTGCAGAGATTGTGCTGCCCAAACCCAAAACAGTCCCAAAGGACGTGAAAGTACAAGGGATGAAGCTTGAGGCTAAACAAAAGAGAAAAATCACATAAAAGAGAAGATTACCAAGACTCAAATTAAAGTTTGTCCTCTAAGTAAACACATAAATAAATCCCAGGGCCTGGAAAAGGAAAATCTGTAAGATTCAAATAGGTATAATTTAGAGATTAAGTATAAAAACCATATCTCCTTGATTCTGGCTTGGTTTATCTCAATAGGACAGGATTTGAGCAGTATTTGCATTAGAACTGAAAATAGAAGCCACAGGAAAGATAATAGAAAACACCATCCTGGAATCTAACCTTTGACTTAAACAGTATAGCTCTGTGCTATTTGGGATGGTTGTTTAGATAATGAAGCCTAAAATTATTTCAACAAAACAAGTTAGATTGCTTGATTTCCTTATTTCTTATCCTTTTTCATTATTGGCCCCTCTCTGCTAGGCTTGGGGTTTGATGGCCAGTCTGCCACATAAGCACAATTCAGGAAATAGAATCACCATTTTGACCATTTTTTCAGGGCCACTACTTTGCTATTTATTACCTCCACAACAAATTTTCCTCAGTTCTTTTAGGTTAGCATTCTTTTTCTTTTCTATTCCTTATATCTTTATTTAGTTTACTTCTCCTTGCCTTAGTTATATTTCTAACCACTGTCCATACTTTCATAAGTGCTTTGATGTTAAAATCTACTTTTATTGATCAGCTCCTTTGGCATCTATCAGCAGCATCACAGCATCCCACAGAAATGTTTGTAGAATGAAAGGAGAACTCAGGTGGGACATAAAACGGGTCACCAGACATCCCACAAAGAAATTACATCAATATCAGTCTGTAAATATGGATAATTCTAGACCCAATCTACACTGAATATTTACCTCTTTCCAATAATGATTATATTAAAATATTCCCAACTGAGAGCTATAGGTTTCTACTCTTAAATAATTATTTTTTTCTATTAAAAATACTAAGAATTGATTCTAAATAAGAACTTTGAGATGGGAAGCAGTTCCAAAATTTGGAACTGATACATATGTGCCAAATAGGAGCAATATATTTTAGATGTTTGACCATCTCCTAAGCCACAATATCTTTATTGGTGCAATTATTGCTGGTATTGAGGCTAAGCTCTTATAATTCTCGCAATGTAATATATGAAGTGATTTGTGGTTTCTGTAAAACCATTAAAAAGAGGACATTCTTTCTCTTCTTAAGAAGGATATGTTTTAAAAAGAGGACATTCTTTCTCTTCTTAAGAAGGATATGTTTCAGCCTAGGATAGCTATTAAGAGCAAACAATCAGCATCTTATTTGGGAAATCTCTCAGGCAAAATTCACTATATAAAAGATAAACAGCTTAAAACATTATTAAGTGTGTGCTGGTCAAAACTTGTTTTATCTTTATAGCTTTTTTTACTGATAAGATTTTACCATTGCCATTATTAATAATGCTATCCATTTTATGTCCAGTTATATTCATTCTCTTGACATTTAAAGTATATTCTTTTATTTCTTCATCTCACAAAACAGCAAGTTAATGTTCTGAGAAGAAATTAATTAGAAGAACTTAGAAGGGCGTATTCAGCTCATGCTTGATGGGGAACTGATGGTCAGGTTGCACTGAAGTTCTGATCATGCAGCCAGCAAACACCTGAACAGTGATTAGTAAGACTAGGAAACAGAAGTTTTTGTTTTTTAACTCATGTAATTTAAATTCCAAAACGGATACTTGATTTCCTTTTGGGAAAACATTCTAATATAGTTGTAACAGCTCAAATGTGTGAATTGACTTTTTTCAACTATAAATTTTACAAAATACAAATGCAGATCAAATATTTCTGATGACAGCTGAGTGTCTGAATTGAGAGGGCTGTCGGTATAAAACACACAAAGATAGAAATACATTAGTTCAAATAAAAATAAAGTGAAACACCCCATTAATAATTCTGATTACACATACATTTAGAGTGGGTCCAATAATGACACGCCAAAAATATGTCAACATCACCTTATTAATGTTAACCATCAGAACCTGTGAATATTAACTTACATAGTAATTTGGGGAATACCTTAAATGATGCACTAATTAACTTACTCATTTCTAGGACACAATAACCAATACCCACAATTTAAAGGGAGAAAGGTTTCAGGAACTTCAATCCTCGGTCATCAGGCTCCAAGGTGGAAAGACCATGGCAGGTGAACATGACAGAGTAAACTACTTAGCAGGAAATGGCACTGGAGTGTAAGGGCAAGGGACAAGATATAGTACTCGAGGTCACACGTCCATGATCCATCCTCACATATTCAGAAGTAAACTTTTCTAATCATCTCAGTGGTTCCAAGACCAATCAATTGACAATTAAACTTAACCAGCACATTTGACCAAAACAAAAAGAAGTCATAACAAATCATAAGAGAAGTTTATTCAGATTAGGTGGCCTTCAATCCAAGCACAAGAGTGTCTTCACAAGAAGAAAACTACGGGAGATTTGACAGACGGAAGACAAATGGACAGTGTGGCCGAGTCAGAGAGGAGAGTATTGTAAAGGCCAAGTCAAGAATACCAGCAGCCAGAAGAAACCAGAAGAGACAGAGAAGGAACAGATTCTTCTCTAGAGCCTCTGAGCATGTAAGTTTCAGCTGGTGACCCGATTTTAGACTTTTGTGCTCCTTAACACTGAAAGAATAAAGTTCTATTGCTTGAAGACACCCAATTTGTGCTAAATCATTACTATCAGTCACAGGACATTTTTTAAAAATAACATTTTGTATATATTATGCTAAAAATCATGTTTTAATCTTTTTAACTTTTGAAACTTGGCTACTAAAAATTTATAAATTATATATGCCTCACATTATCTCTGTTGTAGCATCTTCCTTTAAAGCAAACTATTAGAAATTTATCTTTCAAATAATATTTTTCTTGGAATTTTTCTCGTAGTTCATATACTTAAGAAGAAACTTAAACCCCTTTTTAAATTCACTAATTAAAGAAGTGTTAGTATGTTATCACTTCCTGAAACTTGTGGTACTACTCAATTAATGTGTGGAAATTAATCTATTAATTGTTACAGATTTCTTCATTCATTCAAAAACATTAACCTGGGAATTGTAGTTCATATGCTGAATGACAATATTTAAATTTTTGTTTTCAATATGAAATCAAGGTAGAAATCTAGAGATAGAAAGTAACAAGGGCACATTCAAAGCCACACATGAGTCCAAATAGCTGGCTGTGAAAGCAGAGGTTGAGGAGAAGTGACTCCTCCGTAACATGAACAAAAGAGACCTGGGGGTCTTCACTGATGGTGAGCTCAATGTGAGTTGGCAGAGTGATACGGCTGCCGAAGGAGCTATTGGGACCCTAGATTATTTAACTAAACATCAGAGCTCCACAAGAAATAGTCCTGTCCTAGTCCACAACTGAACTACATAGATGACAATCAATACCTTGGAAAAGAGACAATTCACTATTATGGTTTGGACCTAAAATGGTCCCCAAAGCCTCATCTATTTAGATTATGGATATGTTATAGCTAACTCGCTGATGGGCGTGGTGTCAGTTTTTAAAAAGATGGTTCACTGGAAGTGTGACCTGGAGGTGTATCTTCCTTCTCAGCTCCTCCCCTCTCTCTTTGCTTTCTGCTCCACAAGACGAGAGCAGGTTTCCTTCATCAGACACTTCCTCTATCCCTTCCTGCTTTGGAGCCAAAACAGCCAAGATAAACCTCTCTTCCTGTCAGTCGCAAGTGTCAGATATTTTGTCACAGCAATGAGAAAAGGGACTAAACCTCTGACTCTCCACATCTGAATGACTCTCCTTTGGAAAGTACCTTGAGCTGGCTCTATTCCTTGTCACATGGCTAAAACTAACTCTGGCATTCCTTTTTGTTATTAATTAATTTTATTGGCACATTTTATATGTACATAATGATCACACTCATCATAGGGAATTTGTTTATGTACATGATGTAATTTAATTCCTTTTTTCCACAATCCCCGAGCCTATCTTCAACCACTCTTCCCCTCCTTATTTGCAAAAGTTTTGTCTCAATTTTTTCTTCTTTTCTCATTTTTTTTCTTTTCCTTCCTTCTTTATCTTTTCTCTCTCCCTAGTTCCCCTTTCCATTTGCACATTGTCTTCCTATGTGGTAATATTTGGTATATATTTTGGTCCTTATTTACACTTTCAATTTCTCATACCAAAGAAAGAATGTGATATTTACACATGTGTTCAATTTATATCACTTAAGAGTATGGTCTCAAGGTGCATCCATTTACCCAGGAATGTTTCAAGTTTATTATTCTTTATGGCTGAGTATTACTCAGTTGTATAAAACAGCCACATTTTTTTTATTCATTCGTCTGTTGATGGCATTTGGGCTGTTTCCAAGATTTGTTTACTACAAACTATACTCCCACCAACAGTAGAGAAATGTTCATTTCCCCCCATAACTCCTTCAGTATTTGTTATTGGTTGACTTTTTGATAATTGCCATTCTTTATGCAGTAAGATGGAATCTCAGCATTGTGTTAATTTATATCTCAATACTCACTGATGTTGAACATTTTTTAATGTATTCATTTGCCATTTTTACTTTTTTCATCTAATAAGTATATATTTATTTGAAATGCCCATTTTTTATTGTGTCTTTAATGAGGGGTCTTATTTTTGTTTTTAATTAATTGTAATTAAATATATTAATTGTATTAAATTTAATAATTATTATAATTATTATAGTAAAATTATTATATCATAAATTACCAATAAGTTAATAATAATGAATTATAAATTTATAATAAAATTACAGTAATATATGAATATATAAATTATAATACATAAATATATAAATTATAAGTTATAATTAAATTATTATTAAATTAAATGTGAAAATTGTATTAATTTAATGTATTCTGGGTATTAGCCTTTTCTGAGGAACAACTGCACAAAAATTTTTTCCACTCTGTGGGTTGTCTCTTTACTCTGTTGGTCATCTTTTGTTGTGCAAAATTTTTTGAATAAGATGACATTCCCAGTTGTGATATTCTTTGTGATATTACCTGTGCAACTAGGGTTTTGCTTATAAAGTCTTTGCCTACACCAATGTCTTCAAGAGTTCTACCCACTCTCTCTTCCAGAAGATTTAGTGTTTCTGTTTTAATATTTAGATCTTTGATCCATTTTTATGTTAGTTTAGTGTATGGTGAGAGATATCAGTCTAGTCTTAGTCTTTAGCATGTGGAAATCCAGTTTTTCTAGCACTATTTATTAAAGAGACTTTCTTTCTTCCAGTGAAGGTGTTTGGTCCCTTGTCAAACATGAGGTGGCTGAGTCTGTTTGGCCTTATTTGTGTATCTTCTAATCTGTTCCACTGATCCTCAGATATTTTTTTCCAGTATAATGCTATTTTTATTACAGTAGGAATTGTGATGCTGTCTGTATTGTCTTTTTTCCTAGAATTCTTTTTCTTCTTCTAGTTCTCTTCTGGTTCCAATTGAATTTTTTGATACCAAAACCAGAGAAGAATCCAATCAAAAAGAACTACAGGCCAATCTCTCTAATGAACATAGATACAAAAACTCAGTAAAACTCAGTAAAATATTAGCATACAATATGCAGCAAATCATCGAGAAGGTTATACACCATGACCAAGTAGAATTTGTTCCAGGGATGCAAGGATGGTTCAACATACACAAATCAATAAATGTAATACACCATATCAACAGAGCAGAAGAAAAAATCATATTACCATTTCAGTAGACACAGAAAAAATCATTTGACAAGGCCCAACACCAATTCATAATAAAAACAAAAGAAAACCTACAGAAAATTGGAATAGAAGGTCTTTATCTCAAACTTATAAAAGCCTTCTATGACAAACCAATAGCCAACATCATGCTAAATTGTAAAAAACTGAAAGTGCTCATTCTAGAATCAGGAGCAAGTCAAAGATGTCCACTATTACCACTCCTATTCCATATAGTTCTGGAAACATCAGCCAGAATAATTAGATAAGAGAGAGAAATATAAGGAATAAAGACAGGAGAAGAAGTATAAAGATAAGAGAGGAAGAAGTTGTCATTATTTGCAGATGACATGATACTCTACATAGAAGAACCAAAACACCAAAAGACTTCAAGACTTAATCAAATTCAGTCACATAGCTGAATACAAAGTCAACTCTCAAAAATCAGTAGCATTCCTGCACACAAATAACAAATTCACTGAGAGAGAAATTAGTGAAACCACACCTTTCCATTATATTGTTGAAAAAAATGAAATACATAGGAATCAGTCTAACAAAGGAAGTAAAAGATCACTACTTTGATAAGTATAGTACTCTGAAAAATAACATCAAAGAGGGTATCAGAAAATGGAAAGATACCCCTTGCTCTTGGGCACAAAGAACTAGTGAAATAGCTATACTTCCACAATTGGTATACAGATTTAATACAATCCCAATCAAAATGCTATTAGCATACCTCACAGAACTAGAGTAAACATTCTTAAAATTCATTTGTTATTTTTCTCTTGCCTCGAGACCCTCAAGATTCAGGTTAGTGCCATGGGGACAAAAATCTATTTTCAGCTACCCAGTTTTGAAGCAGTCTACATATCATAGAAGAAACTCTCAAGAAAGTATCCTTTATGGGGTCTGAGGACATTGTGATTTTATGTGATGGTGAAAATTAATTTGGGGGGGGTACCAGGAATCAAACTCACGACATCATCCTTGCCAGATGGGCACTGTGTCATACTGTCTACTCATCAGTGGATTAATCCACTAATGTTCATAGCTAAAGGTGCTGTCAGAAAGGGAGGTCATCCAAGTGTAGGCGAGTCACTGGGGCGTGCCTTTGGAGAGCCATCTCTTCCCCTGTGCCCTGATTCTAAGCCACCGCGAACTAGGCAGCTCTGCTCTTCTATACCTTTCTAACATGATGTCTCTGCCTTGGAACTGGCCAACAAAGAACTGGAACTTCTGAATTGTGGAGTCAAATACAGGTTTCCTCCTTTAAATTTTACTTGGTCCCAGCACAACAGGAAAACTGACTAGTACACTTCCCCTAAGAGTTATGTCCCACGGTAACCGTGCACCCTTTTCCATAAAGAAGGTACACATAAGGGGATGTATATGGCAGTGATGAGAAGAATAGATTGCAGGTTCAGATTGCCCAGGTTAAATCCTAGCTCTGTCCTTTACTGACTATGTGATGCTAGAGAAATTACTTACAGCATCTATTTCTTTACCTGAAAAATTAGACAATAAAGCTCCCTACCTTCATTAGTTTCTATCAGGGTTAGGGTATAAATGTAAGCGGATGAGCATGTGGAGTGTGCCTATCCTTGTGCACACTGCTCTTAAGAAAAGAAGGCTATGTGAGATTTAAACATCATTACATTGGAAAGAAAGACTTGTTTTTTGTTTTTTGGGTTTTTTTTGTAACTGCAATCCAACTCACGACCTAGTGCTTGCCAGGCAGGCGCTTGTGCCACTGCGCTAAATCCCCAGCCCCAAGAAAGAACGTTTAAATCTGAAACTTTTAAATTTTATGTTTAAAACTCATATGAACTGTCCATTTGAATTTCTGTTAAAGAATTGGGAGAACATCTTCTGAATGGAATGTGAGTTGACATCACTATTGGCCATAAAATCTGCCTACTGCATATTCGTTTTCATTTCCCTGCTTGTTCAGCTTGATGGGACACCAGTCTCACCCTCACATGAATCTGGCAGTGGACCAGCCCCTGTGTGCATTCCTAGGATCATTACAGTCCTGCCAGTCCAGGGGCCAGGATCACAAAAGCCATCCCAAACAAGAGCGAATTTCATTTTCAGCAGAGCCGATAGCTAGAAGGGAAGATATGTGCCTAATTAAATACATATGATAAGAAACAGAGGAAAAGGTCTGCATCTCATGAGGTCCCAAAATGTCTTTATTCATCTGTTTAGTCAACAAATACTTATTAGGAATCTTCTATTTTCCCAGTGATATGTCAAGGATCAAAAGTGATGGGATCTCTGCCCTTTATAATTTATCATTCTAGTAGAGAAAGACAAATGACAAATTAATAAATAAGTGTCTTAAAATCAGCAAACACTACTGCAAAGAAGTAGAGCAGAATGAAGTGCTGTTGAGTTTTGAGAGGAGAGTGGAATTAAAAATTAATAAAGAAAGGCTAGAGGTGTAGCTCAATGATAGTCCTTATTTAGTACACATGAGGCCCTGGGTTCAATTCTCAGTCACACACACACACACACACCCAGCAACAAAGGGTCCTATTAGATATCACAGAGATGATATTTGAGACCTGGAGGAGGTGAGAATACCAATCACATAGATATGGGGAAAGTGTTACAGTCAGAACCAGAGGCAGTGAACCCACAAGTGTTTGTCTTTGAAAGATCAGAAAGCAGATATGTGCAGATAGAGGAGTTATCCAAGAAGAGACTAGCAAGAGAAGATGTCACATTGATAATGAGTTCATGGTTAGGGGGACACATATTTTCTAGGGTCCAGTGTAAAGAATGTAGCCCCTAACCTGAAAGAAATACAAACCTGTTAAGGATTTTGGACCAACAAGGGCACAAAGTCTGACTTTCAATTTTACCATTGTGTGCTTTGTATAGAGAAGACTACAGGTGGTCAAAGTGAAAGCAAGATACCAGCAAGGGTTTCTGAATTATCCACTATGGAGAAAACAAACAGTAGTTTGTCCCAGGGTAACAGTCGTGGAGGTGGTGAGAAGTGAGCAGAGTATGAGTACACTGTGGATTTAGGGGAAAAAATCAGTAATGATAGATTTAATATGAACTCCGAGACAAAGGAAAGTTTAGGGTGATCCCAAGATATGGGAAATGAGGAGGGGGAAGACTGCAGTTGCCATTCACTCTAATGAAAATGATGAATGGAAAAGGTTTGGGACAGGGTCAGATCAATAATGTGATCAAAAAGAATTTTAAGTTAGAGGAAGAAGTCACCCCAGATTTCAGCATATCCTAAAACAAAAAGGCAGAGAATCAAACCAGGGAATCAACCACCATTTTAGCAGGAGCTATCTTGAGAGAAATGAAGTATCCATTGAAAGTGTCCAATGAAAGCTTAGTTTAGGTGGTTGCTAAGGTCGTTTCCAACTCTTTTCTATGTATGCTGCTGCTGCGATGTGTGTGTGTGTGTGTGTGTGTGTGTGTGTGTGTGTGTGTGTGTGTGTGCAGGTAGACAGTTTGGAGAATGTTGACAAAAATAATTGCCTCAGCCTTATTCCACTCCTACAAGATGGGACATCATATATGAAGCTGCATTTTACAGAACAAACTCTAATATGTAAACATCATCTTCCTGATCTCTCCACAGGAAAATAGCACTTGGTAATGATATTTGTGACACATAGAAATCAGACTAGTATTCCTGTTCTTTCTCCTCTTCCTGTAGCCTCACAGTGGTGGACTGCAGCTTGTTCTGCTCTGCCCATCAGTACTGTTTTTTTAAGGTATTAAGGAAAAACCCTGATGGTTAAATAAGATCTGTCAGGAAGCCTTACTCTCCCTAAAACAACTTTTGTTCAGCCAAGGTCACTATGCATTATGAGACCACTTAATTAAAGGAAGGAGGAAATAAATAATATTACCATGTTCCTAGGGTTTGAAAGTAAGTCATTTAGCGCCTAAAATTGCAATGTTCTCTGGAATCACTGTTTTCCTGGCTTCATTAATTATTTTCTTCCAAAGTCAGCACCAACCCATACAAGCCTCTGTGTCCTGCTGTCATCAAAGCATTTACATGCATTAATCCATGACAACTGGGTGCATTTCATCCGTAACTGATTTCTCTGCCTACAAACCAGGAGATATAGTTCTAGAAATAAAAAGAAGAAAAATCCAGGGTAATAAAAAAATATTACCCAGTTACTAAGTCTGTGCTATAGAATTCCATCTAAAGTAAGCAGCAGCATCCTAGATAGTATAGTGTTGGATGCTTTGACCTTTTATTACTAAGTGGAATAAGTGTGGCAATCAGGTCACAGATTAGACTCACAATACTGAGAAGGTAACAGAAGGAAAGAGGAGAGAGAGAGCAAGTGAGAGTATTCAGGACTTGCCATTGGAAAGTGTCTCAATGGAGAAAAGGACAGACATGCAAACAGCCTCAAAAGTTGGCATCACATTCAATCAAAGGAGAATTGAGCCATATGACATCCAAAAGCCACCTATGTGAATACAGAGAAGAACAGCCTAGGTTTTAGATAGAAAATACAGGTACATATAACAGTATAGACAAACAGCATAAATGGTACCCTGGGATGAATCCTGTGGATGCTTAAGAACCACCATTTTATCAGTATATTCCTGGGTTTCTGCCTTTAGGAGTTTCAGTGCTTGTTATGCCTTGGATTCAATCACTACATTATCTCCCCTCTAATCTATCTTTTTATTTCTTTATAGACAAGTAACTGAAGTTTCTGAAGCCTCTGCCAAATACAGAAATAAATAAAGATACTTGAATTCAGGCATCTAAGTTGGTTATTGTGGCAGAGAAAAATATCATTTTTTAACCACTAAGTTATATCATGGTCATGAGAAAAATTGTGTACTGAACATTTCTTATTGTTTGTCTTCTGGTAACATGGTAAATTGTAACTCATGGTTCCCTGCCAGGGGGACCAATGAGTTTGCCTGGTCAATGAGTTGTAAGCAGAAGTGACTTGTGATATTTTCAGATTGCAGCATTTATTTGCTGATGACAAACCCTCCAAAACTCTTTCCTGCCACGATGAACAAAGCTGTTTCAATGTGATGCTGCTCTGAATTCTAGGCATAGCCCAGCCTTCAGGCAACTTCTGCAAGAGGACAATAGCACTAACAGGACATACACTTTTGTTCTCTTTACTCTCTGAGATTGGGGATGATCTATTACTATGGCTTCTATTACATTGTCATACATTTATTTCCATCATAACACTGTCACCCTCCACTGAAACTGATGATATTGGCAGAGGCAGAGTTTCTGTATTGTGGTCATTAGCAGAGAATCTGGAGCCAGGCTGCCCTAGTTCAAATCTCTGGTTGCAATGTTCTCTGTTATCACTGTTTTCCTAGCTTTGTTAATTTTTTCTTCCAAAGTCGGCATCCACCATACAAACCTTTGGGTGCTGTCGTCATCAAAGCATTTACATGCATTAACCATGCATTTGATCCATAACTGACTTCTCTCCTGCCAACTAGGAGATACAGTTCTAGAAAGGAAAATAAGAAAACTCCAGGATAATAAAAAATATTACCCAGTTACTAAGTCTGTGCTATAAAATTCCATGGTGGGCAAATTACTTAATCCCCCTGAATCTTATGTCTCTCACTGGTTAAAAAGAAGAGAAGATTAACTACCTCACAGTAGGAAGTACAGAGATTAAAGAAGCAATATGGAATGCTTAGCACAGTGCCAGGAACACAGTAAATATTTAGAAAAACGTTAATTTAATATACATGTAAATCTGTTTTCTTGCAAAGTCAGCGTCTACTCTGCCTCCTGCTGTCTTTGAAGCCTGTGCATGCAGTTTTCCATAACAAAGCATTGTCTTTCCCTGATCTTCTGAGTTTTCTAATGTGCCTTATAGTCTGGCTCTTGACCAAAATGAATGGTATATCTTTATGGAGAATTCTTTCTTGCTTGAGCTCTATATTTTACTCTTACTGCAGTCCACTCTTACTTCTCCTGGTCCTATTTGAAATACTGTTTTTTCATAGACTCCTTGACCCAAATCTTAAACACTTCCTCCACAACCCAAAGAAAGAGGAAGAAAGGATGAATAAATTGCCTTGTAGTTCCCCAAGGGCCATAATAGGAAGAAACGATGTCTATCATTTATTAATGTAACACTGGATACAAGATTATAAATAATATGGGAAGCTTCCACTTCCAAATGTTCTATTATGATGGCAACTTTCCTGCATTAGCATTTTTATATTGCTTTCATTTGATGAATAATACTGTAGCTAGTAGAAAGAACTTTTCACTAGATCATATTCACATCAAGTACATCAATAGGGCTTTCTACTTAACAATAATAATAAACTACCCTTACTTATTTTCAACAATTTAATTAAATACAATTAACTTGTTTGTTTTGGCAACCTATTAATGTCACAATTGAGTATAAATAAACTTATGAGAATATTATACTTAATAAATCCTTTACACTACTGTAAAATTACTCAGATGTTCTGCTTGCCAGAAATACTTAAGAGCATTTTTGAAGTATGGTAATGAGGACAGTAAAAAAAGATAATAAAGTTTTATCAAAGAAGTCAGCAGGGCTTCTAGAGAGCTTTTTGACCTTTTTAATAGTGAGCTAGTGCCTGTTGGGTACAATTTTTAGGAGACTCTGAAACATTAATTGCAAATTTATCATCATTCTATAACATCTTTAATCTACAATTTTTAACCATACAGGTTATCCTCTTGCACTAGATCAAAACCTCTAGAGTCTTGAAACAGGAAAAACAGACCACTGATGCCTCTCTTTAATTTTTTTCATTCTACTTAAGCTCAAAATATTAGACATCATCTTATATAGACAGTTCTTAAGATATGAATATACTTTTTCTACTCAGAATAAGAAGTATAAGAGTTAGCTGGAAAATATGAATAGTATGCTACCATGAGTTGTCTGGACACTTAGACACCGTCGTACGTATCAGCAGATCCCTGAGAATCTCTGTTTAGTAATTTGGTCCTCTTACAAAGAAGAGATATATGAAAAAACAAAAATTATCAGAAAGAAAAAGGGCTGGATATATAGCACAGTGATAAAGTGCATATTTAGCATATGTGAGCCTCTGTTCAATCTTCATCTCTTGAAAAAATAAAAAGAGATAAAAATACTCAATAAAGTATAACTATATGACATAAGATTTCATGCTGTTTTAATAAGGTTACAATAGAGTCATGTTCCCATCTAGAAGTCAGAAAACAGCCAGGCCGATATTTGTACAGTTTTGATTTAATGAGTTATTGGCCAGTTCTTTAAATTAACTAGCCAAAATTCCCTATTATTTGACATCACACAGATGCTACCATGTTTCTTGACTCGAATGCCTTCAGTAATGCATAATTACACATATAACATGTTGTTGAAAAAAGAATATTGTGAATATTGACCTGTTCGTACTGACTTAAGACACATGCACAACTATTGCATAGCTCAGAATAGAAATTAAACATAAAATCTTTTTCCTGGACTAAGTCCATGGGGTTTGTTATCAGAAGACACAGATGCAATCATAAAAGAATAAGTTCAAGTTGTAAAATTTCTATATGCATCTCTTTTATTCAACAAAATATGATGACTATAAGAATATTAATCAGTCTGCCCTATCTTTGCTCTGATATTCATATATTTATAAAACAATACATTAAAATACCATGTGCTGAACACCTGCTGTATAGTATAGAACACAGAGTTTATTTCTTAATCTTATGAAGTAGGATTTTAGACAAGGATCACCATTCAGTGAGTGAGGCATGTAAAGTTACATTGACTTCACTAAACAGCAAAGGAGTGTAATAAAGATGGAGATGGGATGTGAATTCCTGATTTGTCTGGCACACTGCACTTTTCCTTTTCCTAATAATCTCTTAAGCCAAGTTACTGGCAGAAATGAGGGTAAGGTTGAATGAAAGAACTACATTCATTTCACCTCTGTAAGCTGATTCCCAAGGATGTAAGTAGATGTTTTCTTATTGGTCACTTTCCTTATTTAAGGAATCATCATAAGTATTTAACATATATTAGCTTGTTTCATCATATAAATCATTATTTTTAAGTGAACAGTGTGGCCCATTGTACAATTGAATTATATGAAAAAGCAGCCTAAGTTAGGAATTGATACCATCTCAAAACTAAACAAGTAAGTCCCTGTGTACATAGCAGGTACATGCTAGATGATGTTTGTTTGAGGATAGCCGCTGTGATTGTCTTTGTAATCATTCCTGTCTCCTTTAATAACCCAATGACTGGAGAATTAGAGTTGGAGGGATCTAGAGGTTGCAACTGGGTTCACATAAAACATGCCATGATTGATTAGCAATGTCTATAATAGAGAAGATGAACTGTGTCACAAACTTGCCATTACTAGCCATGGGGATATTTTTAGAGCCAAGGGAGGTATTTATTTTGATGATGACAGGAATTGGAAAGAAAGATTTCTAGTCTGATTGTATAAGCAATTTCTACCTGTTATTGGGTTACAAGTCTAGCAAGTTTTATTTGAAAGACAGCAAATTCAATATTTTAGCAAAAATCACTGCTGCAAATGATCAAATCACTTCCCAGAAAGGTCAGCCCACTTTACAATATTCTGCATAATTTATAAAGTCTCAACATGATAAATGCCAAAAAATCTTATCAAAAAAGTTAAATTGTACTTGGAGAGAATTCTTTTCCAGTGTGAATGATTTATAACTTCGTTTTAAGTCTAACAAAAAATCTACATGAATACCAAGTCTAATAAATGCAGATTTATCCTATGCTGCTGTGGCTCTGCATGGAGTACAAAGGGGTCTCCAAATTCTGAGGAAAAAAATTATTGGAAACCAATAGCCCTATATAAGTATTTGTAAATGGGGGGCTATTCAGTCAAAATGGAATGAAAGCATATTTCCATCCAGGCCTGTGTGTACAGCAAAATAAACACTATGGCATCCCTCAACCTCAGTACTCAAAACCACCCCGTGATATACACCAGGCAAGATGCCTGTTACAGTTTTGATCCAAGGTACCCCCAAAGTCTCACATGATTAGAAGGCGATTGGGTCATAGGGGCACTGTACTCCTGTGTCGATCAATCCACTAGTATTTCAGCAGCTGAGTGTGCTGTTAGGAGGTAGTACATAGTTAGAGATGAGTATTATGGTTTATCTAGATGCCTCCCAAGAACCTCATCCATCCATAGCCAGGGCTTTCAGAAGCTGATTGGATTATGGGACTTACAGCTGATATGCTGTTGAGGGTAGAGTCCGGTAGATGGTGTATGTCACTGAGGGTGTGGTCTGGCAGAGTTTGTCACCCTCCCCAGCTCCTCTTGGTGTCTCTTAGTGCTTCTCTGTCACCATGCCATGGGCAGCTTCTCTTCTACCATGCTCCTGTGCCACACCATGCTGCCTTGGAGTCAGCTGACCACAAACTGACAGAGCTCTACAGACTGCATCCAAACAATCCTCTCCTCCTTTGAATTGGGAATTTCACCCCATGATGAAGAACATGACTAAGACTATGGGTCACTGAGGGAATGCCCTCAATGGTGTATCTCCCTCCCTTGCTCCTCTCATCTCTCGTCTTCCTGGTGGCCATGATGTGAGCAGCTTTCCTCTGGGCCAGGTCTTTCCACCGTCCTATTTCTACACTCGAGCCTGCTAACCATGCACTGAAACTTTTGAAACTGTGAAGCAAAATAAATCTCTTCTCCTTCAAGCTTTTGTTAAAATTTTGCTCCAGTGACAATCAAGTGACTAAGAAGACACTGCCCAAGATGCAGACACCTGGCTAATGCAGAACAATGGTCCTCAACACAGTAACCTATTGTGTAATTTTAGTCACTCACCACCACCTGGCAGATATTCATAAAAATAGTCCTTGCCTCTTTTGGAAGGGCACTGAACTGAGGGCACACAAACAACCTACATATTCCCCTAATCTTTATCATTTACTAGCCTCTTTTTGGTGTGTTTGTTGGATGGGGATAACAGGGCCTTGGAAGACTCTGCTGCATATCAAATGTCATGCTGTAGCAAAAGAAACGTCTTACCCTGGGGCCTGCACATAGCGAGCTTTCAGTAGAAGGAGCCATAGTCAAAGGCTGGAAAAATCCCCAGTTTGCTCTCTCAAGCTAGATACTGAACAAGTCAATGAACTTAATTTTGTACATGTTCTTTATGTCTTCACTGATAAACTGGAAGAATTTTCTGCCTCACAAGGTTCTTATGGGGACTAAGCTAAGCATGCACTGTTTAGAATGTTTCATTCATTCATTCATTCATTCAGCAAGTATTTATTTGTCCTCACTGTGCACCAGTCAAACTATCAGATATAGCCTCCTAGATCTGGTGAGGAACTCAGCATCAAAACAGTGTTTATAACAAACTATCATTTCTATCCCTACTCAGAAAGTAAAATTCTTTGCATCTAATAGGTGGTCACTAAACATTTGTTGAATTCAAGCATATTTGTTGTATGTTAAAAGCAAAATTATTCTCCTTTGGCTTTGAGTTAGAGATAAGCTGCTTTCTTTAATAAGTGAACACTTGAATTGACATAAGTGATATATTTTGTTTCTTACTGCACAAAGATAAGATTAATGCAAAAGTCTGAAAGGCCTCACAGGGGTCAGAAAGTCTGGCCAGTCAGTGTATGATTCTTGTAACTTTGATAATTAGTTGCCTTGCTCTTCATTGTGACACTGGGGTTCTTGCCTGATTCTCCATCTGTGATCACCAGTGTACCTCAAGACAGCCTATAGTGTGCAAAACAGTAACTGCGGAGGGGCTGTGGGGTACTCTTCCTGTCCCTATAATTTGGATATGCAAATGCTTTTTTACATGGGGCAGAATCTCTAGCCTTCCAGAGTCGATGCCTTCCTTATCCCTGTGCCCTCCTCTAAGTCTGTACTTGTGCTAGACCAGGTGGGAAAGGCCATCCTTGATCTTTTCCTAGCACACAACTACTTGAAATCCAACATAAAATTATCCCCCAACTCTAGGGCTTTGCACAGCCACTGTTCAGGTAGAACCCATATTACCGGCAGGTGTGTGTCTCAGACATAAAGTTAAGACAAGCACATAGAGAGGATACCAATCTTCCTAAAGAAAGTGTGTAACTGTCAAAAGTCAATAGAACT
>PVJX010006594.1:0-76563 GCA_004027295.1 Dolichotis patagonum | reverse complement strand
TCCAAAGGTCATTTTGGCTGTTTGTTTGTTTGGGTGGATTTTAGAGACAGGATCTAGCTTTGTAGTGCAGGCTGACTTCTCTATGTAGCCCAAGCAGGCCTGGACCTCAAGGGGATGCTCCTGCCTCAGCCTTCTGAATACTTTGATTACAAGTGTACAAAAACACACCCAGGTCACTATTCCAAAATGTCAGAGTTCCTCTTGGGAACAACCTAGAATTCAGGTTACTAATGTGTCCAGCCTGTTTTGCATCACTAGACATTTCCAAATTAGGTTATGAAATGATTATTTTTGGTTTAATATGCAGCATATTATATAAAATACTTGATGTGTATATCAATGCTTTGCACCAACAAGATTAAACTTTAATGCAGATTAAGACAGGAATGGAATAGCATATCATGATTTTAGATTTTTGCATTTCCAGAATTACCTAGAAAATTGAGCATGTTTCATGTAAGTAGAGACCATTTCAGTTTTTTGAGGATTCTCTTTCCACATAATTTTCTAGGAAACTGACTTTTTCTTAAAGATTAACATTTTTATTTGTCATATAGTACGCATTTGGAAAGGAACAAATATTATTAAACTTACACATCTTTTTTGATGTGTAATTTATGTTTTCTTTGTTTTATAAAATTTTGAAGGTAAACATGGGATAAAATGTGCTTCCAGCTCACTCAGGTTGTTGGATGAATCCATTTTAACTACTATATAGGATGAGAGTCTGCATTTCCTTACTGGGGACTATGTGTGGAGCCCTCCCAGCAGTTTGGGCAGGTGCCTCCCTTGTGAGATCCTCCACCCAGGACAGGGATGGAGTCTCTGTGTGCCTCTGTCTCTCTCTTTCTTATCGTATCCTTCTACCATTGGATCTCTCTGCCTTCCCTTTTTAACGTCAGCCAGAGAAAAGCCGACTTCTAATGGTCTCACGTTTTTTGACCTGATCAACTTGGATGACCTCTTGAGTCATAAGGTGAACTGATAATTTTAATTATATCTGCCCATGACTGTGTGTAATCAATGTAATTTAATCACAAATAGAGTACCAGGAAATGGAGGTCATGGTGACCACCGTGGGCTTCTACCCATCTTATAAATGGTTTGATAGATTTACTACATGATTATTTTAGATTTTTTCCAGACATCCAATTTGCCATAGAGAAATGATAAAGAAAAAAAGATACAGTTGCCAGCTGTACACTTGCTATGATCATATAAAAATTCATAAAATAATATTTTAACCTACATTTTAACTTTATAATATTGTCAGAGATGTAATACAATATTTATATATTGTAAACTGAACCTGAATTTTAAAAATTCTTCTACGTATGTGTTAGTATATTTAACAAAGTAAATAGAGAGATGTAAATGTGTGTATTATATGCTTAATGCTTATTGAAACAACTTAGATGACATTTTAAGTATACATACAATATTGAATTTAAGATAAAACTTAATGTTGAGCCTGTTCATAGAGAGAAAAATGACTGAACAGATGTATGCATGTATTTAGCATTCTCAAAAATCAATCTTCTGCAGGAAGTTGTACCTGTTTATCATTTTTAATACTAACAAAGGTAGTCAAGTGGGTTCTTGTAACGGACTTGCAAACCTCTGGAGCTCCTTGAATTATGACTTTGATTTCATAAAAAACGAACACTGTGCATAGTATTAACTAGGGAAACTGTTCTGACCACACAGTCATGAACCTTGCTTTAACAGAATAAACTGAGTAAGTTCTGATTTATGTTCAAATTGAATTATAAGGCTTTTCAATAGAAAGTTTCTGTGTGTGTGTGTGTGTGTGTGTGTGTGAGTGATTGGGTGTGTGTGTCCTTGTATGATTTTCTAATTGAAAGAGATTTTTTTCTCTGTTTTTATATCTATGTACATTTTTCTGCTTTTTTCTTTATCCCCAAGTACTTTTCTTTTTGTAGTGATGTATCCTAGAGATAGTCATCTAACATAATCATTCAAAGGCAAAGTAGCTAAAACACATAAAAGTCATGTGAGTTACCTGTCTAAAACCTCAGCGAGCTGAACCTCAGTTTTACAATAGGTGTGTTGGCCTTTTCTTCTACGATTTTGTCCTAGATTACCAATTCACTTCATTTACTGAACAGTGGTGCCTTCACATCAAATGAATAGTGGTGTGTCAGTTTACAAACTTAGTTCTTTTAATGATTCTAGTCACAAAATATTTCAGTGGTGAACTGAATCAAATGCAATGGTTAGGTTCAGTGTTGACATTAGGGAGAAATTCACCAAAGACATAATATAGATTAATTAGCAAGAGATTGGATGAATTCTTCAGATGTAGATTGACGTACCTGTTGTCTTATCCTTTCTTGACACATTGAAATATATTTTGTCTTTTGAAACATTTTTCATAGCTATGCAGAAGGCATGTAATTTTAAATTGTCATTGAAGCTGTAATGAAGAAACTGACTATATTCATATGTGACTCATTCACTGAAGAGGATTCCACTTAATAACTCACTTAATTGTCAAACATAGTAGGTACAATCACACGCTTGTTTTGCCATCAAGCTATGTGGGATTGTGAGGGTTTTGAATTCCCAGGGCTGGGCCAAGATTTGGTAGGACTGGACAAGAAACCCTACTTGGAATCATTATGAAGTTTTGCGGGGGTACCCACAGTATCTTTTCCTGAAGGAGGAAAGAGATGCATATGGTAGTTCTATTTTTAGTTATTTAATTTCCATACCCTTCTTACAGTGTTGCATAGATTTACATTTCCATTCACAGTGCCTAAGCAAGCCCCTTTCTCCAACTTTGCATCCCTGTTTGTTATTCTTTCTCTTGTTAATAGCAGTGATTCTAATGGTGAGGAAGTGACATTGTGGTTTTGATTGGCATTTCCTTGGCGATTAGTGACATTAAATATTATTCATACACCTATTGGTCATTTGTATGCTTCTTTTGAGAAATGTCTATTCATGTGTTTTCCTCATTTATCAATCACTTATCAATTGGATTATTAAGCCATAATAGTAGGATTTTAGATATTAAGTTGTTGGATCACAAAAAAAAAGATAAATGTCTGATATGATTGCTATGCTGCATACCCTGATTGGGTCATTATACAATATGTACCTATATCAAAACATCACACTGCGACACATAAATCTATACCATCATTATGTGCCAACAAAAAGGCAAGTAAAATTTTACAAGTTTTGGAATTATACAAGGTGCATATATTTATAAAAACATATTTATTACATAGCAATATTTAGTTTTCTACTGTGTAAGTGGAAAAGTATTTTTTTCATTTTTCCTTAATCACAATTATCATCCAGAAGTCTTGTTTTCCTCATTGGTTGGTTTTGAGATGTGAGATAGTCCAGGAGAAATACCTGTTAAACAGAAGGAATTTTAACCTAGAGCTGAGGACTGATCTCATGGCAATTAGAATTATTTATATTTCTATCACTGGAGAAGTGCACATTCAAGGGAGTCTTTTCATTTATTTGAACAGGTTCTCTTGCTCAATAGATACCTAATAAGTAAAGATCACACTAAAGGCCCTGGACAGAACACTGAGCTTGTCTTTAGGGACTGGAATGAATAGGATCCTTACAATCAATACCTTTGCTATCTAGGTAGGAAAAGGGTATTAAACAACTACAGCAAAGTACTATTACTACTACTACTAATTATTATTATTATAATAAATCAGAGAATCTAATGTAAAATTATGGATGTAATAGTACTGACTACTATGGAGAGGCAAATAGTGTAGAAAAAATGAAATGGAGCCAGATTTTGAGGCATAATTTTAAAAAAATACATATTTTAGAAATTGTTGTAAGTATAATTTTAGTAATGAAACCTTAGCAATGCAGTTATCAAACTGGTTTGTTGCTTAAAGTCCAAAACATTGTTATTTCAGTGGGTTTCTGTGTTTCAAGATATGAGTTCATGTGTGTCTATAAAACATGTCAGCATTGTATTTGGGAACTCAAACGTGCTATTTCCTGTTATACCATTTTCCTGAAGGAAAGAACTTGAAGTGGGAAGACAATTTATTAACTGGTTGACAAAAGATGATAAAAATTGAGATCTCACTTACTTTTACTCTTAGTTAATTAAAAAAATCAATTCTTCCTTCCTAATAACCAAAGTCATTCTGTTTTCATATCAGTTGATCTAACTTACAGGTCAATAGTCCCTGAAAAATGGACTTCGCTGTTGAAGAAAATCATTTTCAGAGAGAAACATAAGGAGCTTTCCCAAGACAAAAACACTTCTTTGTTACCTATTTATTCACTAGGAAATGTAGGCAAATAGCATAGTAACTAATAAGTAACAATTTAATATTTGTTTTCCTCTATGTAATATTACCATTATTAGATAACTTTCAAAATATATGCAAAACTCATTACTAAAATAGCTAAAATGCATAGAATAATTTTGTATAATAAATGAAAATTTAAATATTCATTATTCTAAGATTAAAAATTTACATTAATAATATCTTATTTTATGTTACATTTTTATGAAATAATAAATCACATGGTAAAATTGGTGTTAAGCTAAGGAATAACTTTAAATAGTGTGATAAACATTCAAAATGCTTACTTTGGTTTTTATTTTGTGATGTAAATTTTCATCTATGTATAACAGAATATCCAGCACCAATCTAGATGTCACAATTAGCTTCACTAGGAAGATTATGAAATGGTCTGATCATGTATTTCAAGTATCTAAAACAGAATGCATACTAGAAGGAAAATAACAATAAATATATCTTTTAAAATATGAATTGCATTCTTTATTTATTTTCTTGTTTTTGTAATAAAACACTATTAAAATTGTCTGACTTTTGAAAGCATTATTTTTTAAAACTCAAACATAAACCTTTGTCACATAGAAGAATCTCTTTATATTAAAAAAATCAGCCACAGTTTGTGATATCAAGAAAAGTTGTTATTTCTTAAAAATCAACAAACTTATGAGGTTTTTTTATACCTATAGAGTGAAGAATAATGAAGGAATTGAAACTTCTGTTGTTATTAGTTCCAAACATCAAAATATATTTAGTTATATCAGAGAAATGTTTGATTATAAGAAAAAGAAAATATCCTCTTTAAGGTGGTTTTTGTTACTCTGTAAATTAACTCAAGCAAATTAAGATCAAATACTATTTTTAGTATTCTGATGAATACAATTATACTAAATCAGATCATGATTTTCTGACAAAATTTGAGTGAAAAGATATGATTTGTGTTTGTATCAAGCTGTTAATAGTGACACATTATTTCAAATAATAAATTAATATTTTTCTCTAAATCTCACAATATTCATTTCAAATGAATCTTAGACTCAAGAATTACAAGAATTAAAATAAGGTATATACTTTTTTTTGAAGTTTGAAAAGTTATTTCAAAGTTTGATTTTTATTATTTATTTTTAACTGTTTGGGACAAAATTGCAAAATCCAAGCTGAATCTACTTCAAGATCTTTTTAGTTTGACCTCAAGCCAAAAATGTTCAAACAGTCTTCTAGCAAATGCTTTACTTACAACATGGGGCTACATGTTCTAGAGCAGAGAACTTCACAAAAACCACGATGAGTCCATAATCTTTGTCTAAAATTGCAATGCCTAAATTATAGAAACTGTATTCAAAGATTATATATATATACTCTACAAAATGTTTGAATGTTTTATATTTCTACTTTCTTCATTTAAAGGAGAAAGAGAGAACAGAGCAGAACACAACAAAAATACTAGAATTTTATATGAAAGTGTTTATTTTTCAACACTCTAGGCATAACCAACTGTGAAGAAAACTAAGTTAAAATGCACTGAAACAGATATGGTTTGTTTTGAATTTTTCTTCATTATTACAAAGTATTAATAAAGGACTTTAGTCATAAAAATTTAGGAGGGGGTTCTAAGGAGGGGACTAAAAATCATGAGTAAGGAAAGTACAATGAGAAGGGAAAAAAATCCTACAAATGAACTTTGAGTAGTGTGAACAATTCTGTGAGTAACACGAGATCCATTCTATTAAAGTCCTTCTAAGAAACTGCAGGATGCAAGCCTCAGAATTATCTTCCTGGCCTCTGCTTCTAACAACATGTGGAAGAGAAGGAGTTACTACCACACTAGCAAAAACATAAAAAAATAAAAATAAAAATAAAACCAATACAAGAATCTGGATAATCTACAAAATCACAAATTTCCTGTGATCTGTTAGATTGCCAAGGTCACAGAGCAGTGCAGGGATAGTAAAGCTTGGAAAATGATAGTTTCTATTAGCAGAGATGGTCATAGCACTGTGCTTCCCTGGAAAGACACACTGTATGCATAAACTTGAGAAGTCCAAAAGTCTAACTAAGTAACTCATCAGTTCTGCACCCTAGGGTGCAGAGGACATGCTCTTACTGTTCTAGATTTGTTCATTGTGTCAATTTGAGAAGTTGATAAGTTTAACTAAGTGATTCAGTAAGGAGCCAGGGTCTTCACTTTGTAAACATCCTAATCATGTGCAGAAGGGCACAAAGATGGTGTGAGTGCTGCACTCATCCAAGAGTCTTGGTCTCCCTCACTCCTTTTGTCTTGTTGCCTTCACTGTCTTCCATAGCCACAAATATTTGCCCATCAGCCATACTGCCCTGCCTTGGAGCCAGTTGATTAAGACTGAAACCTCCACAAACTGTGTGAGCTAAATAAACCTTTCCTTCCTTAACTTTCAGTGTTGAATATTTTGCCCCACAAGACAGAAACCAACACAGAGACCAAGAACCACAAGAGTGAGTGAATGGAATTCTGCTAAAATCTTTGAGAATGTACTGGCTTGTTGAAGACCACTATGAAATGGCTCTGAGCAGCATTTAAATTTTACTAATTGGCTTTCTATGTTTATCTGTGAGTCTGTCCTAGGCCTCAGCCCCTTGCCTGGCGATGGCAGCTGATTCATAGTAACTGAACCTCTGAATCACTGGTCCTGGCTGAGGCCTGTAGTGGCCTGTGAGGCCAGAGATACCTCAAAGGGCAAGATAAGGCCATAGCTGCGAACACTTGGCTCTAACCCCAATTAACAAGATAGAGACTGCAGCTGCAGAAATTACTCATACAGTATCAATCCTACCATATATGTCAATTGGAGATAGGACAGTTCTCCTAAATTGGCATAATTTACTACTTGGAGAAGTCTTTGAAGTGACTCCCAAGGTCCTGCTCATTACCTGTGCTTCCCTCAGTTTCCCCACTGTTTGTCCTAATAAAGTGGGCTGATCCAGAGAAGCTTTAGTCTTAGCCCTCAGAGTCTCAAGCTTAACTAAAGGGTTTTGACCCTCTTGGAGCCCTAAAATATCATATAACTTGTCTCTTTTTATTTAACCTCAGCCGTACACTCATTTGGGAGATTGGGGATCTAGGTCAGGACCTGATACTGGCAGTGGAGTATATGCTAGGAGAAGCGTAGTAGAGCCAGTGAGAATCAGAAGAAAGAGACTTAGGACTCATGGTGAGGCTTTTGTCCATAGACACTTACTAAGAATTGAGGAAAATGGCAAGAGATGGGCAGTGAACTAAGAAAAATCTTTCTCCACCCACAGTCCCTGCCCTAGTAACAAAAGTCTCATGGTCCATGACGTCCTTCCCTTCAAATTAGCACACTAACCCTGTGGGAGAAGCACTTTTTCTGTGCAGACCACAAATACAGCGTCACTGGAGAAACATTCTGTGAGCACAAGAAGTGGCCTAGATGGCTAAAAGGCAACTAAAGCCTAAACAAAACACAAAAAGTCTTTTTTACCACAAGCAGACAGGCAGCAGGGGACAGTTGGCTGAGGAATTTGTTGAAAGACTCTTTGAGTAATTTTATATTTTTGAGAGAAAATAAGAACAACAAAACCCAAGTGTCTTTTCACAAGAATGGCCAAAAGGCAAAGCTTGGTTTCCATGAGAGGGAAGCAGCATCACCAAGAATTCTTTGAGACTAAGGACAACGTGACAGACGGAAGACCAGGACTACTCCAGGAACATGTAGCCCACCTGACAAACTGTACTGCTAGGAATCATGACCGTCTGGTCTATGCTGCTCTGTCAGCCAAGTGTGTGGGGCCTCCCTCTGAGGTATCAGAGATAAGGAAGTTTGAATGCTAAGGATGGAGCAGCCATATTGAGCAAAATCCCTATAACACCCAGCCTCCATCCAGACCACAGATAATGCTAGAAAAACTCCAGTTGGACACAGACCAGTTAACCATATTAATATCAACTCCAGTTCAAAACAAGCTCAACTGTAGGTTAATTTATTTCTGAATCAGATGGTTTTGATATTTGCACAGATTGAAAATCCAACAGAAGAAGAGGTGTTGCCACATTCAAGCACACATCCTATATAAATTCAATCTCTATTCTTTCTTGTATAATGTGCAGAATTTAATAAGTAATATAAGAAAAATACATAAAGGCAAGAAAATAAACACACAGTAGAAGTACAGAAAAACATATATTCAAAGAACAAAATACTTAATCTCTCAGGTGAGATGTAAAAGATTCAATGTAGAGGTATAGTGCAAAAGGTAACATTCTTTATAAAAAGTGAGAAAGTTTCAAAGAGAAAAAGAGTAAAAATAAACAGAAATGTGAATATCAACACAAAAATTATGAAGATTTTTTTAAAAAATGCTTTTCACAAGAGCATCAGGAACTTTGAAGACAATCTAGGAAAAAAATTAGTACTTGAAGATACGCCAATAAAAATTACCCATAATAATAGCAAAAGAATGGAGCACTTTTAATAATTTATCATGTCTACATAGAATACAGGGCAGAAAAAAATGATAGAAATATTTGAGGAAATAATGAAAAAAATTTACAAAATAATGTCAGACTCCATGTTACAAATCTTACAAGCTCAGAGAATATCAAGCCGATACCAGAAAAACCACCAAACATCAGCACATCACACTTAAATGATTAAAAATGAAAGAGATGGAGGCAAAAATTTCTTAGAGAGAAAGAGGTATTATAATTTGTACAATTTTCCTGTTAAAAATCATGGAAATCTAAGATGTTGGACAGAGTTTCAAATTCCAGAGGAGGGGAAATTTCAGCTCAGAATTGTATATCCAGAAAATGCAAGTGTAGATACTAACACAAGGAAAATGAAGTCAATTTTGGGCAGAATTTTTTGGGGAAATTTGTAAATGCTGAGTATAGCTTCCTTGCTACTTATCTTTTGATAGTCTTGATTGGACAAATAAATAAAACTGTTAGGTACATTTTGAATGGTGAGTGTGACTGTCAGAGAAAGGAGTTACAGGTAAGAAAAGGGGAAGGATCAACAAGAAGCTGATGGGTTTTGACTGGAACTGGGGTTATCAGGATGAATTCCTTGTGGTTTGTTGACACCAGGTACAGAGAATGAATATTGATGTCTCTGTATTTTCTGATTCTATTCACTGCAACAGGAAGAAGCAGTAAACACATCTAGTTTTCAGGTATGTTTTTCAAAGTACTATTTTCAAGTAAAATTAAGTAGCTTTCTCTCATGGAATGATTCACTCAAGACTGGAGGCTGAAAAATCACAGATAGCAATTAAAATATCTTGTGGCTTCTGAAAACAAGCAAGTTCTTTATAAAAACTGATGGGATTCTGGTTAAAGAATACTGGGGTAGTCCACATCTTAAACATCATAAAGCATCTATGTATTCAGTTAAATTTAGACCAGGTAAGGAGTGCTCTAGGAAAGGACCTGCCTGAATGTTCCAAGGGAAACATATATATGATTTTCAAGAAACCTAGAAAGGGATTGTAAGACAGAAAAGTCAAGTTGCAAAAGACCAAAATATGCTGTGCGGAGATGCAATGTTATCCTGGGAAAGGTTTTTATGATTGAGGAAAATGACAGGTCCAATCTTTATTTTGCAGTTACTTAGGATGTCTTAAAGTGGGTGAGAGAGAAGGGTCACAAAGGAGTAAACAAAAATACTAAAAATGTATTACTAAAAATGGAATAGTCACGGTTAAAGATGGTGGGAAGATGAACTTGCATGAAACCCACAGAAATAGATTTAAATTTAAATTATGCAGTGGTAGGATTTAGCTATCGGAGATGAAAATTTAAGAGCAATAAAGCATGGTGACTTCTTCAAACTTTACAAGATGAACAATGTAATTATTCTGATGCTTTTATGTCCAAGTATGGATGATAGTTGAGAATTACTTTTATTGTTGCTACTTTTTGTTTTGTGTGGGGAAAGCTTTTAATTTTTGTATATGTTAGTTCTGAACCACTTGTATGTAATGATTTTTAATGATATTTGGTGTTCTGTTTTTAAAAATTAAAAGTCAATGATGAAATCTAGGTAAAAGTTTGAGAGTCACAACATGTAAACTGTAGAACAAGTAGAATGCTTTACAACAAGAGGAGAAGGGGAGAGAGTGAAGTTTCTTGAATGTTAATCTGAGAAATTCCAATATTTAGAGTCTGCAGCCCCAACATTGGCAAGTGGAAAATAAAGGCAATTGTTTGGCAGAAAACCATGTTATTCACAAATTCTTGCAAATATGGAACAAGGATCTTCTAAAGAAATGACGTTTATCTTTAAACAGTAATATTTGTTGTCAAAAATATAACTTATTTGTTGGCCCAGGGTTAAAGGCAGGATAAGTAATTCAGTATTACAGAATGGTACCCCCCATGAACGAAAACTAGCAGTAATTTCAGAGAACTGATAATATTTGGAAAACTTGAGTACCTCCATCATTTATTGTACACCATCATTTCCTTACTTAGGAGGCATAATGTTGAATGAATCTCTTAGCTATGGAAGCAGATAGCATTACTGTGTAGTAGTTTATGAAATTGTTTGGACTATGAAAAGCACAATTTTTGTTTCTTACACAGATGTAATAAATATAATTGGTATTACTATTATTAAGACAGAAATATGAAACTTTTGACTGGACTAGGCTTGGGGGCTTTCAGGGGCCTCAGTGGACCACATCCAGTGACTCTAATTCAAGCCAGGGAGCCAAGGTCACGAGAGGTGAGTTCCAGCCCACCAGCATTGGCCCAGGGAGAGTTTAAAACCACTGCTCACAGGGGTTAATTGCCCAACCAGCTCCTTAAAACTCTGGAATAGGCTGAAGAGGTCTCCTAGGCCTGAGTGGACCATGCCCAGTGACCTCCATTTAGTCTCCAGAGCTGAGGGCACAGGAAGTGATTTCCAACATGCCCAGGGGAAGCTTTGGAATGTCTCTGGAAACTCGGAAATATAGGAAAATGACAAGACTAAAGACCAAAATGCAATCTCAAACATCTAGCGCATCCCAGGAAAGCCCAGGAGCCATGTACATAGAAGAAAATATAGGCCATACAACTGAAATGCCTGAAATGATATCAACTAAAATAAAGAAGCAACTTGGGGAAGCTATAAAGGAAATCAAATCAGAAATAATCTCCCAGGTAAAAGAAGAAATGACAAAAGTAGTGAAAGAAATACTGAACACATTTAAAGAAGACACAGTTAAAAAATTAGAGGAACAAAACAAAAAGATAGAATCCTTGTATGAACAGTACAAGAAACAAACAGAATTCATGAAGCAGATTCAAAGAGATATACAGGAAATCAAAAATTCTATTTAAAGTTGCCCAAATTGCCTCACTGAAAGGGAAGATAGAAATTCAGACCTCAAAGATAAGATCGCAACTAGTGAACAGGAAAGGAAAGATCTTTAAAAAATAACAAGGAACCAGGAAACAATTCAACAGCTGCAAGATGATGCAAAGAAAAACAACATAAGATCAATAGGGATAAATGAAAAAGAAGGAGATAACATAAATGATATCAAGAGGTTATTTAGAGAAATAATAGCTGAAAATTTCTCAAACATGAGAATGGAAAATGATATATGGATTAATGAAGCATATAGAACTCCAAATAACCATAACCAAAATAAAACTACACCAAGACATATAGTAATCACCATCCCAGAAATCCAACATAAGAACAGAATATTAAAAGCTGCTAGAGAGAAAGACAGATTACTTATAAAGGAAAACCTATCAGAATCACCAGACTTCTCAACACAAACAATGAAGTCAAGAAGAGCATGGAGTGAAGTATTACAGATCCTAAAGGAAAACCACTTCCAACCCAGACTGACGTACCCTGCAAAACTGTCATTCAAAATGGATGGAGAAATAAAATACTCCTATGACAAAGAACAGCTGAAGAACTTCATGATCATCAAACCAACCCTACGAAGGATACTGAAAGACATTTTAGATACACATAGGAAAAAAATCACTAAGCAAGGCAGACAATTAAACACAATGGAATGATAAATATATAACAGCAGAAAGGTAACATGTGAACAATAAACCAGTGTATAACAGTTATAGCCATTAATGTAAATGACCTCAATTCACCAATCAAAAGAAACAGGCTGTCAGAATAGATCAAAAAACAACATCCAAACATATGCTGTCTACAAGTAACCCATCTATCCCAAAAGGAAACTCATAGACTGAAAGTCAAAGGATGGAAACAATACTTCATGCAACAAGAAACAAACAAACAAACAAAAAAAGCGGGGGTAACTGTTTTGTTTGCAGACAATGTTGACTTCAATCCTAGAATGATCCAAAGAGATAAAGGTCACTACATAACAGTTAGGGGAAAACTTCAAGAAGAAGAGATAATCATCTTAAATATATATGCATCAAATTCCAGAGCACCCAGCTATACAAAGCGAGTATTAACAGAAATGAAAAATCAAAAAACAATAACAGAATTATAACAGGAGACCTTAACACACCATTGACACAATGGGACAGATCAACTGGACAGAAAATCAGCAAAGAAATAACAAAACCAAATCACACATGAGAACAAAAGGACTTAATAGACATATACAGAAATTTCCACTGAAAACATCAGAATATACATTGTTCTCAGCAGCACATAGAATATTCTCTAAAATACACCATACAGTAGACCATCAAATATGCTTAAGTAAATGGAAAATTATCCCATGCATATTATTGGATCATAGCACCATGAAACTAGAAATTAATGATAAAAGCAACTGCAAAAACACACAAACAGATGGAAATTGAATAATCCACTATTGAGCAATCAGTAGGTCACAGAGGAAATTAAAGAAGAAATTAAACAATATCTATAAGCAAACAAAAATACAAATACTACTTACTGGAATCTGTGGCATGCAATAAAGTTGGTCCTCAGAGGAAAATTTATTGCACTGAGTTCCCACATGAGGAAGACAGAATGAACACAAATGAACACCCTGATGCTACAACTCAAACATCTAGGAAAAGAAGAGCAAGCCAAGCCCAAAGCCAAAAGAAGGGAGGATATTATAAAGATCAGAGCAGAAATTAATGCAATAGAGACTAAGAAAACAATTCAAAGAATCAATGAATCAAAGAGTTGGTTCTTTGAAAGAATAAATAAAATTGACAAACACCTAGCCAACCTTAGTAAAAAAAAAAGGGAAGAAAAAACTCCAATTCATACAATAAGTAATGAAAAAGGTGGAATCACTACAGACTCTGTGGAAATACAGAAGATCATCAGCACCGATTTCAAAAACCTCGACTCTCATAGATTCGATAACACAGAAGAAATGGACAGCTTTCTAGAAACATATGAACTACCAAAGCTGGATCAAGAACATACAAATCTTGAATAGCTGCCATGAAGAAATCAACTGATAACAAATGTTGGCATGGAAAGTGAAAAAGAAACACTGCTCCACTGTTGGTGGGAGTGCAGACTGGTGCAACCACTATGGAAATCAATATGGAGAATTCTCAGAAGACTAGGCTTGGAAGCTCCACTCAACCCAATTACTCCCCTCCTGGGTATTTTCCCAGAAAAACTGAAAAGTTCATATCACAGTGATATATGTGCACCCATGTTCATAGCATCACAATTTGTAATAGCTAAATCTTGGAAACAACCAAGATGCCCATCAACTGCAGAGTGTATGAAAAAGATGTGGTATTTTTACACAATGGAATACTGCTCAGCTATGAAAAAGGATGATCTTGAGGCCTTCATAGGTAAATGGAGACAACTTGAGACCATCCTCATTAGTGAAATAAATAAGAATCATATTTATAAATATCACATTGTGTCTCTAGTGTAAAAAGTAATAATAACTGTAAGAGTAAAAAGTAACAAGAACTGTAGAAGTAACCCAAAATGTGTAATTGCTACTGTAAAAAAGAGAGGAAAAGAAAGTGCTGTAAAGGATATAACTGCGTGTGTGTTTAAGTGTGTAAGATAGATGACCATATTGCTGTTTTTGTTAGAAAGTGGAGCAGAACCATTAACAGTCTGTTTGAATGTCTTTGTATGCTTTAATTTTGTAACTTGAAAACTATTTTGAATGATGACAGTATGTAAATTATCAAGTGGCGATCTCTTAGCGTTTTTGTGTTTGTTTTGGTTGTTGTTATTTTTTTTCTTTTCTTTTCTTTCCCCTTTGGAATTCTGTGTTGTAGCTACTCTCTTTCTGTTTTGTTTGGTTGGGTTTTTTTTCTCTTTAAATAAAAAAAATAAAAAAGAAGATATAAAACTGCTGAATAACCCAATTTCTATTAATGAAATTGAAAATGTAATTAAGTCCTTAGCAACAAAGAAGAGCCCAGGCCCAGATGGATTCACTGTGGAATTCTGTAAGAAATACAAAGAAGACTTAATTCCAACACTCCTCAAACTCTCCAATGAAATTGGAAGGGAAGCAATTCTTCCTAGTCATTCCTGGAAGCAAATATTATTCTAGTACCAAAAGCTGAGAAAGACCCAACCTAAAAGAGAACTATAGGCCAATTTCCCTAATGAACATAGATGCCAAAGTTCTCAACAAAATATTGGCAAACAGGATGCAGCAAATCATCAAGAAGATTATACACCTTGACCAAGTGAGTTTCCGTCCAGGAATTCAGGGATGGTTCAATATATGTAAAACAGTAAATGTAATCTACCATATCAATAGAGACAAAAGTAAGAATCACATAATCATCTCTATAGATGCAAAAAAAAGCTTTGGATAAGATCCAACACTCATTCAGGATAAGAACCTTACAAAGTATTGAACTAGATGGTCTTTACCTCAAACTGATAAAGGCCATCTATGACAAACCTACAGCCAGCATCATATTAAATGGCCAAAAACTGAAAGCCTTTACCTTAAAATCAGGCACAAGACAAGGATGTCTCTTATTACCACTCTTATTCAACATAGTACTGGAAATACTAGCCAGAGCAATTGGACAAGAGAGAGAAATAAAAGAGGTAAAGATAGGAAAAGAATAAGTTAAATTATATCATTATTCGCAGATGACATGATACTCTGCATAGAAGACCCTAAAAAATCCATTGAAAGACTCATAGGTATTAATTAAATTCAGCAATGTAGCTGGATACAAAGTCAATACTCAAAAATCAATAGCGCTTCTATACACTAATAAAAAATCACTGAGAGAGAAAGAAGAGAAGCCATACCCTTCACACTAGCATCCAAAAAATGAAATAATTAGGAATTAATCTCAGGAAAGAACTAAAAGAGCTATCCAGGGCAAAGTATAATACCCTGAAAAAAGAAATTGAACAGGACCTCAGAAAATTGAAAGACATCACTTGTTCATGGATAGGAAGAATAAACATTGTGAAAATGGCCATTATCCCAAAATTGTTATACAGATTAAATGCAGTACCAAAGAAAATACCACTAACATACCTCATAGATCTAGAGAAATAACTCCTGAAATTCATCTCTATCCAGAAAAGATCTAGAATAGCAAGGGAAATTCTAAGCAACAAAGGAAAGGTAAGAGACATCACAATCCCAGACTTGAAGTTATACTACAAAGCTACGGTAATAAAATCAACATGGTACTGGAATAAAAACAGACCTGAAGATTAACGTCATAGATTGGAAGATACAACTACATCTACAAACTCTCAGCCACCTTATCTTTGATAAAGGGGCTAAACACATTCACTGGAAGAAAGATAGTCTCTTTAATAAGTGATGCTGGAAAAATTGGGTGTCCATATGCTGAAAACTAAAAATGGACCCATGCCTATAACCCTGTGATAAACTAAAGCCTAAATGGATCAAAGATGTAAGTATTAAAATACAAACACTAAATCTGTTGGAAGATAAAGGGATAGAAATCTTGAAGCTATAGGGAAGATAAAGTAGGTAGCAATCATGAACAAGAATCAAACCTCATTGGAAATACTTCCCAGAATCAATAACTGGGATCACATCTTATTAAAATATTTCTGCATGTCAAAATAAATCTCCAGGATAGTGAAAAGAAAACCCACAAATCGGGAAAAAATCTTTGTGAACTATCGCTTAGACAAGGGACTTCTGTCTAGAACATATAAAGAATTTAAAAAATCAGACCACAGAAATTCAAAGACCCAGTCCAAAAATGGACATCTGAAATGAATACACAGTTCTCAAATGAAGAAATACAAGTGGCAAATAAGCACATGAAAAAATGTTCGCCATCATTGGTCATTAGAGAAATGCAAATTAAAACTACACTGAGATTCCATCTCTCTCCAGAAAGAATGGCCAGGATAAAAAAAAAAAAAAAACTACCAACAACAAATGTTGGAGAGGCTGTGGGGAAAAAGGAACTCTTCTGCACTGCTGGTGGGAGTGAAGACTGGTGCAAACACTGTGGACATCAGTCTGGAGATTACTCAATGAAAGCTGGGATTGGAAGTGCCTTTGGACCCATTTATTCTACTTCTAGCTATATTACCTGAAGAACTGAAAACATCTTACCACAGTGATATATGTACACCCATGTTTATAGCAGCACAATTTGTAATAGCCAGATCTTGGAAACAATGTAAGTACCCATCAACTGAGGAATGGATAAAAACGTTGTGGTATTTTTATACAATGGAGTACTACTCAGCTATAAAGAATGATCACATTGAGATATTTATAAATAAATGGATGCAACTTGAGACTATACTCGTAAGTGAAATAAATCAAACTCACATATGTAAATGCCGTATAGTCCCCCTAGTGCAAGAAATGGTAAGAATACATAAGATTTTATGGTAATCATGATTCCCTATTACATTGCTTTGAAGCCTTATAATGTTTTAATTCATAAGTTGGAATGGCTTTATTCTGTTTTGTTTGATTTTAATAGCTGTATGAACAGCTATTTTGAAGAAAACAAGACATTATGGCAGCCATTGATGATTTAATATCATCTTGCTTAGAAGTCATATCATGCTTTTGTTCTTCTATTACCATTGTTTCTTCATGTTGTGTCTTATTGGATTTTAATATGTGTAATAGTATAAACAAATTTTTTATGGAAAATGAGATATTATAGTAGCCATTGTTCATTTTCTGTTATTTGGTTCAGAATGCCCTGTAATTCTTTCACTCTTTTGAATGGTTTTATACTATTTTGTTATGTTTGATATTATTGTGTGTGAGCCTATGCTCAACTATTTCAAAGAAAGAGACATTACGGTAGCTACTGTTAATATCCAGTTGTCTTGTTGTGAAGTGCTGTGCTGTTTACATTGTTCTGTTCTGATCTGCTTTGTTCTGTCCTCTTTTGTTTTATTTTCTTTAAAATAAAATTTAAAAAAGAAAGAAATATGAAACTTGTTCAAAAAAACTGATTAAAATAAAGACCATGGAAAAAGCAAGAATTATAATAATTAAGGTACTAAATGCATGAGTCACAAAATAAGTGACCAGATAATAGACTTATAAAACTATTATTTGTCACTTATCAAGGAAAAATAACATTGAAGATATCTTCACCTATATTATGTCACATCATAATAAAGAGAAGGTAAAGTGCTTAACTTAATAGATGTGAATTGTGTTTTGATCTACTACAACACTGATTTTCATATTGATGATAATTATTGAGGCAAAGTTCTGACATAGTTGGATCTAAAAAAGGTTTCTAATTTCCCTGAACCACTTATCAAAGAAAAATATAACCATTTGAAGTAAAATGTTGCAAAATCATATAATCACTAACAACAAATATTAAAAAGTTCTTAGAAAATACTCTATCCTCCAAGGAAGAGGTCTTCTGAAATGAATTTTGGCCCAACATAAGAATATACTGCAGTCTGATGTTTGTCTTCATTCAGCCAGCATTTCTGAAAGTTCCTATATCTTTCCTACCTCTTTCCATTTTTCAGGGATTATCTAAATTCTTATTAGTTGGTAAATACAAGCTATTTCACATCATAATCCTATAGTATGAAGAATAAGTACATAATATATTACTATATATATAATAATATATATTATATAATAATATATATTAATATATAATATTAATATATTATTAATATATTATATATAATATATTATATATAATATATTATTATATATTATATATAATATATTATAATATATATTATAATATATTATAATATATTATAATATTATAATATATTAATATAATATTAATATATTATATTAATATATAATAATATATATAATATATATTATAATATATATATATATATATATATATATATATATATATAGCAGAATCCATTTGCAATGTATCTTCCTAACAGGTATAAAACACAACTTTAAGCAGATCTTTGTGAAGAAAGTAAATAGTTTGGACAGAGAGCTTTGACAATACCAAACAAGAATCCCGTGACATTCCAGTTCTAATTCAGCTTACCTTCCCTATGTAGAAAGCAAGAAGGAAATGCTGATCCCATGAGAAGAAAGAAGTGTACCAATGATTATTTTCTAAAATAATAATTAAGAAATTTTTGTTTATGTTACCCACTTCAACAAAATTTGGAATTATGGAAGTGAAGCTTTAATAATTTCACATTCCACAATACAACAGACATCACTTATTTCTTATGGACTTAATCAGAACCATGCCCTATGAAAATTCTGTAGATAAAGCAATTAAAACAAGAAAGTTTGCTGTCATGGGGCACAAACTTTTAACAGGCATGATGACCAGCACTTTGTAGATGTCACAAAACACCTGAGGAAAACAGAGGTGGAAAAGTTCCTCTCTGCTCTGGGGTGAAGAGGTTTCAGTCAATGTTTGGCTGCTTTTGTGTTTTCTGGGGTGTGATCAGAAAGGAACATCATGGTGGAAAGGGGCAGAGAAGCAAATCTGCTCACTTCTTGGTGACCAGAAGAGGAAAAATGGGAGGGAAGAGAAAGAGATCAGAAAAAAGATGTAACTCCCTGGAGGGCACCCCACTTCCTTACTTCATTCAACCAGTCCCCACCACCTAAAATTCTCTCATCTCCCAAGGAAGCCATCAATGGATGAATCCATGATGAAATTTAAGCCAGCAGGATCCAATCACCTTCCACAAATTTCACCTCTGTGCAGGGTTGTGTCTGGAACCAAACCTTCAACACATAGGACTTGGAGCAAAGTTTTGTATTCAGGCCCTACCTAAGGAGCAAGGAAGCAAGCAAACAAAAGTAAAAACAAAGAAATGTTAGAATCTAAGATATCTGAACTCCATGAAGAGTATGAAATGAGCGAATACCTAGATAAAGTGGGGAGAAGAATTCCGTTAGATAAGGTGGGCTAGGAAAGGCCATTTTCTGGAGTGGACTGGGCACAAGTCTGATCTGGGGTAGCACATTCTGAACGTGCAAAGGCTGAAGAGGTGAAATAAGAGGGAGACAGCCAGGAATTAAAAGATTTCCAGAATATCTGAGGAGAAAGAGCAAGGAGAGGAAACCTTTTATAACAGTTTTATGAGTGATTTATGATCCTTTGTTCAGATGCCAAGTACAGAGGCTACACTTTGATTTTTAGGGGTCCATAAAAATTATTATGGATTCTTTAAAGAGCTTTTTAGAGTAAATATGTATGCAAAATAAATGATAATTTTTTTTCGAATCAGTTGTCATTTTTTTTCAAATTCATGGACAGGATGTTACACAACAATAACAAAAAAAGACAGAGAAGCAACATTTGAACAATCAGTGTAACTGCTTTTTACTTGACGTGATTTGATAAATTGCTTGAAGCCTCTGTTATACCGTAGCCTTGATTTGCAGTCTGACTAACCCAAAATAGGCAATTTTACTGAAATATAAGCTCTATCCGGTAACTCGTATATTGGCTCTGAATGGAAATGGAAATAATATCATTCATCGTTGATATAGTTTTGCATTTATTAAGGTTCTTGGTTCTTTTTACCCTTACACTTTTATGTACAATGGTGAATTCAACATTTAACATTATCGCTCTTTCTAACTTCCACTAACTGAATTCGTGCTTTCGTATTGTCTCAGCTTTATATATCCATCTTCTTTTACCTTAGAGTTGTGAAAACTTCCTAGTCCAAACCACATTCACAACAAAACATTAAATGCTACTGCGGGCAAAATAATGATTATCCAATGATATTTGAGTACTAATCCTTAGAAGCACTGACTATAAAGCAGGATGGAAAATAAAAAAACAGAAAAAAGTTTGCAGATATAATTGAGTCTGCCGCAGTGTCAACCTCAACATGACGATGTTACCCTGGATTGTCCAGGGAGGGTCCAGAAATTCACAAGGATCCCTAAAGGTGAAAGAGAGAGAGGCAAAAAGAGTCAGAGAAGAATGATGGCAGAAAGACTCTTCTAGCCATTGCTGGTTTTGGATAAGGAAGAACAGACAAGTTAAAGACTAGTAAATTTGCAGATATAGAGAAAAAGCAAGAACAAGAGTTTTCTTTTTGAGGCTCCAAAAGGAGTGTGGCCCATGGACACCCCAACTTTAGCCAACTGACAACTATTTCAGACTTCCCAGCCTCCAGTATGGTACAAGAGTAAGCATGCAGTGTTTAAAATCATCACATCGGTGGCCATATTCTGTAGTAGCAGTAGGAAACTCTGCAGTAGGAATATAGCTGTAGGTGCTCCACCCTGATTTCAGATCTTTTAGTGACTCCTCACTAGCAAATGGTTAAACAACTAGTGTTCTAATAGATGTTCCATGGCCAGATCTCTGGGAATAAAGGATTTGTTTTGTAGTATTTGTTAATTCTGGTGGCATCACTACTCCACTATCACCAATTTATATCTATTAAACTCACCCAATAGAAGCCAATTTAAAAGACATGCATGCAATCAAAAAGTTTAGCAAGTCAGACAAGCAAACTCTTGTACATATTTAATCCTAATGATGTGGGTTTATAAACTCATCCTTAATCTAACTTCTAAGTTTCCAACTCATTATAGGCATCTTTTCCTGATTTTGTTCATGTTTTTTGCATTCACTTGCCTTTTCCCTGGGATATCTAGTAGTATTTTATTAATAGAATCCCTTAATCTAGTAGTATTTTATTAATAGAATCAAGGGCAATGTTTCTGTTATGGTTCATATGTAAAATAGCTCCCCAAACCATGTGACAGGAAAGTGATTAGATTACGGGAGCATTATACTTAAAGTTCTGTTAGGAAGTTGGATCTGACCGGAAGTAGGTTCATGGTGGAAATGACCTGGAAGAGTTTATTTCCCTTCCTGGTTCATCCGCTAACTCTCTGCTTCCTGGATGCCAGGATGTGAGCGGCTTTTCCTCCACTCTCCTCCTCTACAATGCTTCCCTGCCCTGGATTATGGACTGAAACCTTTGTAAACTATGAACCACGATAAACATCTCCTCATATAAGTTTTGAGTGTCAGATATTGCAGCTCAGCAGTGAGGAAAGAAATTAAGAGTTTTCATTCTGAAACCTTCCTTTCCCATTATACTCTCAACCCCAAATGAAAAGTTGAAGTAGGGTACAGATAGCAGAATTTTTTTTCTGCAAACAGATGACAATTTTAGCTTCTTCTATTACAAAATGAATCACAAGTTGCAATGATTGTTTTGTCTTCCCCTGCTGAAGCTCTTGGAAGGCAGAAATTTATGTTTCATTTTATTTTGTTTTTGTTTTCTCACCTAATATGTACAATAACTAGATCCATAAGAGATGCCTGAAATATTTTTACCTTGAAATATCTTTCTGCTACATTCATACTCTCAATAAACAAGAAGGATGCAAAACTAAGACAGCTCCATTTGAGAAATGAATTTTTTACCAAAGCAAAGTTAGATTTCAGTTTAGTAAAGAAAATGAAAGGGTTAAGAAAGTTTGTGTATGAATTGAGTAATTTCAGTCACTGAACAACTGTTAAACTCACAAAGATTTGTGGACTGGTGCCTGATGTTGTAGTGGTAATGCAGAAGTAGCTGTGTCTGTGCCAAGCTGTCAGCAGAACTGAGCATTAACCAACTTATGAAAATTAGAAATTCTTATATAACACAGAAATGAAAATTTTAACTTTATAATTTTTGTCAGAGCTATGTCAGACATAGATAAAAGGATAATATTTCAATATCTGAGTTTTTTAAAATGGGTAAATTAAAAAGAAACCTGAATGGCAATGCTAATATAATGTGAAATCTATAGTCAAATGTAGAAATTGAACAAAATAATGTGGAAAATACTGAGTCACAAAACAATGTATCTATCATGAACTTGTGTGGATTCTACTAACATAGTGCATAAAGCAACATTACTGATTTGATTAGAAAATAATTTTACTTGATTACAAAACTTAAGTGAATTTTTGACAATCTCACAAATCAGTAAGGTAAAGGGAAGAAAGAAGAGATGGAGAGAAGAAGGAGTGAATAAAGAAAGAAAGAAAAAATTGATTAAGTCATATCTAACAACATTTGAGAATGGTGCATGAATGGATCATCCTTTGAAAATAACAAAAAATCCTCAATAAAACATTTTTTTAAATTAGACTCAGAAAACATTGGTAATATTTTAAACTAAATAAGAACTAATGATATCATTTTTGAGCCTTGGCATATGCACTGTATCATGTACCATAAATGTACTGATTGTTCATTAACTTTATCATCCATTTTGAAGATTTTTATTATTAATATGCATATTCTTAAGGGGTTACAGGTGTCACTACTATCCATTTAGAACTTAAGATTTCCTGATAAATGACACTAGGAAATAATTACATATTTTAGAATCAAAAAGAATTATTTTACTGTTTCTAATACCTTTTATTCTTTTAAGAACCTAAATTTCCAGAGTTAAGATCTATGGTTTGTTTGCTATCCTGTGGAATTGAACAGTCCATACAGATTAAAGAGCCAAAACACTTGGTCAATGTCTCCTTCAGTTCCCTGTTTCTCACTTGCATAATCATTAGTTTTGAAATAAGCATCAATCTGGCAAAGGATAATTATAGTGGTGGCTATGAAGCATTTCATTATTTATTATTTTCTTGACAGACTTTTATGAAATACTTATAATAAGACTCTAGTCTCTATTTTGATCAAAAATAAAGTTTTTAAAATGATGATATATTTTAAAGTCTATCTCTTTTTTCAATTAAATTTTACAAGCAAATGTCTTTGATGCTTTCTGGGAATTAAACAAATAATAATGCCTCGGATCCTAATAATATTTGCCATTAGAAACTTCAAAAGATAAATGAGAAAGTGAGCCATGGGTAGATAAGTTCATTTTTTTAATCGTGTACAACTAATCTGGGTTGTACAGAAAATAAGTAGTAGAACTGAAATATGAATCAATTTGTGGTAGTCAGGGTTTACAAGGAAATCAATTTATACAGGATACATAATTATAGGATTATTTTATAATAATCACCCAATGAGTCAAATACAAAAAAAATGCACTTAACACTCAAATAATCCAGCTGAAGAAGACCTGGATCCCATGCTAACATCCTGCAAGAATCCAGCTAAAAACCTAGTGCCCATAAGAATGCCCCCAACGAGTCCAACTGGAGACCGAGTGCCCACAACAATGTCTCATGCAAGTCTGTTTCATGGGTCCGTGCTGAGCAGGCCCAAAGGTCAGTGATGGAAACTAGAGAGCCTGTACCAGTTGAATGAAGGATCTGTGTTAGCAGGTTGAGGTTTCCTCCCTGGAGCCAGGAAGTGATGCTCAAAGTAAGGACCAGCGCTCCCTCAAAGTGAACTACAGCCATTCGCAGAGACAACAAGATCCCAAGATCTCTCAAGATGAAAAAGGCAAGTTCATGTCAGGAAAGAAGCTCAACAATCTCTTCCAGGAGAATCAAAGGCAACAGGAAAACCAAAAGTAGTAACACCTCTTCCTCTCTAGTTATCCATCTTATGTTGTTGGCAACAATCCTCAAGTGGACTCTCCACATGCAGAACCACCCTGATTCAGTTCAGCTTGGTGTTACAATTTGACCACCAGTTGTCAATCCGCCATGCCATCTATTTTGTCTCTACAGTTTGATATTTACTGTGTGGTAGTAATTTATCAGTTCATCATACTAAGAGCTCTGTAATGTAAACTGTGTGATAGATAATATTTTAGCTAAGAAATTTTCTTGGTTCATGATAATGTTCTTGTTTGAATATGCCCTCAAAGCCTCAAGCGGTCATAGGGAGGGGGGAGGCTGTTTGGAGGCAGTTAATCCTGGAGTTTGTGGTTGGTTTATTTTCTATTGATGGGATTGGGTGTGTGAGTTCTACACATGCCCTAGGTTAGATAATCTGCATACAATATGGGGGAGGAAAAGAGGTTTGCTCCTCCATTTACTCTTGTTGATTTGCTGTCTTCCACCAACATGAACCGTTCCTTCTCTGTCATACCACCCTGCATTGGAGCCAGCTGACTATGGACTGAATCCTCTACAAATTGTGAACTAAACAAACCATTCCTCCTTTAACTTTGAATGTCAGATATTTTGTCTCAGCAACAAGAGAAAAGTAATTAAATTCATGCACCTTTTGTTTCAAGTACCAGAAATAAGCATTTATCATATAAAACAGGGGAGGATATGCCACAAGAATGTCACCAAAAAGTGACCAGAACACAGTTCACGGTCAGATGCCGTATGTGACTGACTCCTCTTTTACTTTCTTTCCAAGATCATATGATTTCTCATACTTGGCTTCTGCTTCATTTAATTATTTCTGTACAAACTGCCCCAATTTGAGTTTAATTATCTATTTCCAATTAGTCAGATTTCCAGTACTTTTTCATAGATTTATTTAGGTTTCATGTCCACGTTGGACATTCCATAATGATGAAGCTTCTAGATTAACGGCGATACATCGAAAATGAGTTAGATATTTTGAAGACCACTATTTTCACTGCAGCAGACAGGATCGCCACCATTTCCTTGTATACCTGGAGAGTGCTCTCGGAGTAACTGTGGGCTATAGATGTGCAGTAGTGGCAAGTGGCTGAATTTTTGAATGGCACCAGTGAAACACATGAACTAATTCTTGCACACTGATAGCATTCATCAGAGATCAGATTTTGATGCTTATGTCACAGACTCCTGTGTGGTAACAACAGTGGCTCCCAAAGCATCTCTCTTGACTTTTGGTCTGCCCTTGTGGAGAGATTCAATTTTAGAATTTCTGTGTACTCTCCTTTTCCCACTAGCATTCTTGTGCTTGGTTGAAGAGCTTCATGTGTGTATCTTACTTTAGGATCCAAATACCATTATCTTCAGGACAGGCTTTCTTAATTTCTCCATTTCTTCTGAGGTAAAATTACAATTTCAATTAAGCATATTTAAATAAAAAATGAACGCATATTCCTGAATAGACCCTATCTTTCTAGTATTCCATACCATGTTTTTATAACCAACATTTATCCAAACTCATGAGCCAATGATTCATTTTAAAACAGATTGGCTATTCTTGGCATAGTCACAGTACATCTAATCTATTTTATTTTGTTTGTGTTTTTACCCCTTATCCACATCACAAATCTAGTAGTTTAAAAATATATATGTATGGCCAAAGCAATACTTCTGCTTGAATAAGCTTTTGGATCAGTTCAGTTATGGAGAATAGAGAGTATCCACCCCTAAAATGATATTTGAAATAATGCACGGTGAATGGACTCATATTACGAGAAGGAGTTTCAGTTTTTTGTTTACTAGGTTTATGATCCCCTTCATAATCAGCAGCAGAAAGAAAAGGAGGGCATGAAGCAACACTTTAAAGGGAACTCAACTCACGTATGCAACAGGAGCCTACACACCTCACTAAAACCATGTGAAAAAGTCAATGCAATCAGCTAGCTTATCTTTCCTAACCTACATTTTTTTCCTGCAATAAAATTTTCATCTTCTCTGAAAATAAAGTTGTATCTACACAAAATGAAATATAACTAAGCCAGAAGGTAAAGACAAGCCTACATCATAGAGATGGTAAAGATGAGAATTACATGAAAGTTTAACTCCACTAGAGCCATGTTAGCTGCCAGGAATCACTTCTCTTTTCATCAGTTTTATAAAGCGTCACACAGAGAGAAAAAGAACAGGAAGAAAAGAAACAGGTAACTGAATGAACCAGTATAAAAATAGATTTCACAAGTGACACTGTGATCACAATGTAGTCGTTATTTCCAACATTAAACAAAATTATTTCTAACTTTATGAAATCATTACAATAATGTAGCTCAAGATTTCAAAATGAGAAATGTTTGATCTGATATTGTTCCTGTGGATTCACTGTGTGACTGTTTGGTAATAACCTGAGTAGATCTTTAAAAGTGCTGCTTCGATCTGGAACATTTGAGAGTGTAGTATGTACTTAGTGATGACTTAAGGTTGGTGATACATACGTGTAGAAAGTGTTTCCAGGATCCATTAGTCAGAGTTACACAAAAAGGACAGATAGGAAAGAGCAAAAGATTTAACTGAAACTATTATAGGGTTATTGTATGGACCAGTTTTAATAATGCTATGTCAGGGTTCAGGGAGATCAAAATGAGAGAGAGAGAGAGAGAGAGAGAGAGAGAGAGAGAGAGAGAGAGGGAGAAAGAGAGAGAGAGACGGAGACAGAGAGGAGAGAGAGAGAAAGGAGAGAGAGAGAAAGAGGGAAAGAGAGAGAAAGAGAGAGACAGAGAGAGAAAGGGGAGAGAGAAAGAAAGGAGAGAGAGAGAGAGAGGTGAGAGACTGGCCTATTGTTGGAGCAGTAAGTACACATACAACATTTGTTGGTTAGATTTGCCAACTTATATTAATGTGACTCTTATAGAGCCATAAAAATGTTATGGTAGTAACATCAAAGGTTGCTTATTACCACAAAAAACTAATAGTGATAAAATGCCTGAAATATCAGGAGGGCACCTGAAATGTGATATAGAGACAGGAAGTGACTATCTAGGGTTGGTAAATTGGCTTCAATCGACGTGCTCATCACGGGGGACCACAAACTCTCAAGTAGCAAAAAACTTACTTTCTTCATTAAGGTGGTCTAATTACTCATCATCATAATGGGAAACTGACTAAAGCAGATCTCCTTTCAGATGTATGGATTCAAATAATTTCCCCTATTTTGTAAATTTACTCTTCACTGGTATTTTTTTGCTTGTTTGTTTTCATTTGCTTTCCTTTGTTTTGTTCTTCCTGTGTCAAAACTTTTTAGCTTGGTACAGGTTCATTTTTCTGTTTTTTTTTGCCTGTTCTCTTAGGGTTACATCTAGTAGATCTTTGCCAAGACCCACGTAATTATCTTATCACCTGTTTTCTTCCAGTATGTTTACAGTTGCAGATGTTCCATTAATTGGTTAGAGAAGTATTAATTGTTCTTTTTACATATTTATTTATTCATTTGTCTGACTTTGAGATAGGGTCTCATCGTGTGGCTCAAGCTGGCCTTGAAATTACCATCTAACTCAGTATAGCCTTCAATTTATAACAGTCATTCTGCATCAATGCTGGGATTGCAGGTGTGTGCCATCTTTAAGTATCACAAAATGCTATTTAGTTCTCAACAGTCTTTTTCTTACATTCAACAAGAACATGTAAAATAGAGCTGGGTAACAACACAAATAAGTGAGGATATCTGTGCCTCAATTTCTTCACAGGTTAAATGAAATCAATAATAGCATGTATTTCATGATTTTTGCGAAACCTAATTTATGAAAAATACATAAAATGCTTAGAAAAGTATTTATACATAATGTATGTTATTAGTATCTTTTTTTGAAAGAAAAGTTATTTATCAAGACTGGCACCCTACTATTAATCATTTATTTATTAATTTCTAAATTTAAAACATTGTGTTGCAGTTTTGAAACTAAAGATACCCCTGGAATAAGAATTGAAAATAATGAAAGATGAACTTAACATAATAAAAGACAACGTAGTATGATACTGAACATAGTATGATACTTAGTGAAAAATATCAAAATTTGATATAGGTATCTGAGACTTTTAAATAGCTAATGGTGGATAAAACTTCAAAATAAGTACAATATTACAATTCTGGACTGATTTATTCTATATATTGCATGATGTGTTTTTTATTTTTTACTTTTTATTTTTTTGGTACCTGTGATCAAACTCACGACCTAGCGCTTGTGAGGCTGGCGTTTATGCCACTGAGCTAAATCCTTGGCTGATGTGTTTGTTTTGTTTGTTGTTGGTTTGATTTTTGTGACAGGGTTTCCTTATGTAACCCTCAAGGTTGCTATGCAGCCAAGTACTCCAGATGCCATCTTCTGCCCAGAGCCCCCAGAGGCCCCAGAGGCCCCAGATGTCCCAGATAGCTCAGTTTCTTAAATGATGGAGTTGTAGAATTGTCCCATCATGCCTGGCTCTCCAATAGCTTGTAATGTCTCTGAAACTCTTCATGAACCAAGTTTGTTAATGTTCAGGTACCAAAAATTCAAAGGACAGTAATCATTTTATTACATATTTATATTTTATTATGTATTTTATATTTTCAAAATCATATTATTTAAATGCACACAAATTTATTTTTTTTTTTTGAAGAAAGGAAGCCCGTTGTCTCTCAAAGGAATGTTTATTGTTGATTCAAGTTGCTGGAAGCCCACTAATTTGTATGGGATCCACAAACTCGTAAAAGACAACAGAACAGAGTCTGCTACACAAACACAGATTGCTCTCCTCCAGATGTTTCAACTGCTTTTATTAATGTGAAGATGGAAATGCTGGCATACATTGGAGACTCAGACAAAATATACAATGTTGGTGCTTAAAAGCATAATACGTTAGATAAACTTTTATGCAAAACATGAAGTGAGGGAACCGCAGCCTATTATTTTAAATAATCATGGATCTTAAAGGATATAATAGAGTTTGAGAATCAAACCTCTGTAATTCCCATTATGCAAAATGTAAACCTTTCTAATATTATAATAGCATCATTAAGTTTTAGCATTAGTTTTATTCTTTCTATGGAACTAACATTTAAATGGCACTATGAATATTTTGCTTATGAAATTAGACATCTTCACTGATATAAGTAAAAAGTACAGGTTATTTTATAGCTACCATTTTCTTCTGTATAAAAGAAAAAAGGCTTATTGAATAAAGTAAAATTCTACTCAATCTTTACATAAAACAGAATTGATATTATAAATGTAGAAAAGCAAAGTACTTTATTCATTCTATAGAGTGGCTTTAAGTATTTATGTTATAATTTAAAATGTATCATCATTTTTTCTCTAATTTTAGGGTGAAATACCTGGTGAATATCTCAATGCAGATGCCAAATCTTTGATTTTATATCAAAATTGAGTCTGCTGGTATGAGTCACGCATGCAGGTCAGTATCTGTTCTCAAGTATTCCCAAGCAAAGAAACAATCCCGTGGTCCTCTGATCATATGTATGTAGATGCCAAAACCACTAACAAAACATTCAGTATAGGACACACACTGATTCAATACCAGGAACCACGTAAATAAAATTTCTGACCTTTAAATAATTTAAACTTGAGAATGGACAGTTGTATGTACATATGTAAACATGCATAAAAAATTCAAAGTGCTTTATTGTTTTTGACTCCTTTGTCTAAAACCAGATGGCGGTAGTTTTGCGGGGTTTGTTTCTGTGTCGTCTAGCTACATGCTTATTTTTGTGCCAGTCTCATATTATTGTTGTTACTAAGGGTTTGTAATATTAGAAATATGCAACCACTGAGAACAGACTTTTCAATCGTGATTGAATGGAAGGAGACAGAGAAGGCAGATCAAGAGTATGAAATTCAAATCAAATATTGAAAAGATGAATGAGTATTTGCTCAGCAATGTATACAAAAAAAATTTCAGTTAATAAGAAAGGTTGGAGCACAGGTTTTGATAAGACTAGGGGAACTGGTGAAAGAAATGCAGACTGGAAAAGAAAGGCAGGCATAATCCAGATGGCCTTTACTTTTGAAAGCAATGATGGATAAATTTTTGTTTAATGTTATTTCTTACCTCATAAACTCAATCAAGGTCTTCCTACTTCCAGCTGCAGGCTACTCAGAAGTATATCGGACACAAAATATGACTACCGCACTTCCTAACCTCTTCCGTCTCACTGTAGGCATCTTCACTCCTGTGTCTAGCCGTGCCAATGCAGGCCTCTCATGATTAGACAAGCTCATGTGTTAGGCAGCTGGCTAATTTTGTCATTTTAATCGACTTTTCTGCACTCTTTTGACGTGTGGAATTTGCCGTTGTCCCAATCTCAGTCAGATTATGGTAAGACCATGTCACCTGCTATTCAGGTTGACAGTGTATTTGGGGGTGATGAAGGCTCCCATTTTTAAGTATTCTTTATGTGCATTTTCAGAAGCAAATTATTCTTTGCACGTATACAAAATTTGTAACTTACAGTTAGGTCTCCATTTTACTGAATTTATCTTGATGAGATTGTTTTTAGAAATAGGAAAAATTTTCAGAGTGTTGTTACCTCTATACATCACTTTGCCTCAAAGAAGAAGATATAATGTCATAGAGGAAGTAATTCATAGCTAGCTTGTATCCAAGAGGCAAAACACACACACACACACACACACACACTGATCACTGTCACCACCACCACCAACAACAACATACTTAAGGGTTCTCCACAAAGTAATGAAAAATGAATTAAACTAACATTTTGCTTCAGTTGTTAATAGTGCATACAGTTAGAAAGAATTAACTGATGTTTTTATTCGTTCACAAGATGTACTATCAAAGATACTAGAGGGAGTGTCACATAGCTTAGGTAAGCATTTTGCTGATAATCGCCAGAAAAGTTTAAGTACTATCCATGAGATTTTCTTCAGATGAGGATCACTGAGCGCTATTTTTATAGGCATTTCTATGTTATTAGATATATTGAAAGAAATGGTCCTTTTTAAAAATTAAATCATTGCTTTTAATATGCAGCAGTTGATTTATCTGTTGGTGCTCTACTCTTTATAGATATGTCATAAGGTCACCTGCAGATTCATCAACTGTCATTTTCTAACTTCATGTAATTTTTAGATATCATTCTTCCAATAAATAAGAAGAGCCCCATGTACTAAATGTTGACAAGAGATGAGATGTTGGAAATGTAGAAATGAATGGTGATATAAGATGCTGTGTGTGGACTGGGGATTTAGCTCAGCGGCATAAGCACCTGCCTGGCAAACGCAAGGTCATGAGTTTGATCTCCATTACAAAAAAAAAAAAAAAAAGCTATGTTTGAGTAAATGAGAAAGAAAACTGTCCAGTAAGAAAGATGTATGCATGTTCTATTAAAAAGAGGGAGACGATATCTCATTTACATGGAGAGTTTCATTCTTTGTTTTAGTACTATCAGATATTGCTGCCCATATTTTAAAGTTTGGTGATTGCCATTCTTATTTTGAGGATTTCACCATTGGAGAGCTGAGACTGTATAATATTCCTAACTGGTGCTTGTACGTGTTGTATAAGTACTGTGTGCTGATTAATTGTGTCACTGGAGTATTCTTTTTTTTTTTTTTTGACTGGATTTCGCTTTGTAGTTCAGACCAGGCTGGCCTCAAACTGGCTGTGTTCCTCTTTCCCCAGCCTCCTCAGCACTGGGAATACAGGCATGTGGCACCAGGCTTGGCCCATTCCTGGCAAATGACTTGTTCCAAAGTCTACTTACACGGACTTTACATAAAAGTTTATGTGGCAATTTAACTGTTTTTCTGAAATTGTCACTTTTGTGTTATATCTATTAGCTTTTTCTTAACCAATTTATACCTTTATAATTACAGTTTTGAATATGCTGTTGTCGGATCTTGCTTTTTTTTTTTAATCCCATTTGAAAATTTGTCTTTTAGGTGGTTTTATTGGATTGTTTACATTTAATGTCATTGTCAATGGTTTAATAAAATCCTGTCTTGGTGGCTGTCTCCTATTTTCTATATTTTCTTTGCTAATATTCATGTTCTTTTACCTTCTTCAGATATTTATCTTTGTTTAATGAGATTGATTATTCAATCTTACGTATATTATCCAATTATGTATTGCATAAATTATTTAAAAAATTATTCTAGAGCTTATAATACACATTTCATTAAGAATCTACTTTTAAATAAGTACTATTTTGCATATTACAATATTTGAAAAGTGTATATTTTGAATGCCTTATATTGTTTATATATGCTTTTTATTGCTCATTTTATTTTTATGTTTACTAGAAATTCATATTACCACTATATTTTAAAAATAATTCTTCCAGAGAAATCGAAATAAAAACAAGTTAGTTTTATGCATATCTTTATTCCATTTCCATATTTTCTGTAAATACTTGTTTCTCTCAACTATAATACTTCGGCCTGAAGATCATCCTTAAAATTTCTTTCACTGCACATCAGCTGGCAAACAACTCTATCAGTCACTGTTATAAAATCTTTATTTTCCCTTAAATTTTAGAACATCTTTCAATGTGTTGCCAATGAATACTATGGCACAGAAGTGAGGAAAACACAAAAGCAGGTTTCAGTGTTTTACTGGGACAAAATATTGTTTAGAAATCAATAACCATGTTGGGTTGGGTATTATTAATATCAGGATTAGAAAACCTTCTCAGAAAACTAAAATGCTTGAGTTAATCATAATTTGCAGCTATTCTGAAAGACTAAAGGTTAAGTATAAATAAGTCCTCATTAGTATAAAACATATCTTTTACGTTAATAACCTCGGAGCAATGAACCAAGAGGGCTCCGAGAGAGAAAGGCATGATCAGATTTGGCTTGAGGCAGTGCTGTGCTTTCTGGCCTATTTGATTCCATTATTTTAAACCTCAACTCCCCATCATGGCTCTCATTTCTATTTGAATAACCAAGGTTGAGTATAAAAAAATGACAAAGCCATGGTCCAAAAGTTGCCAATATCCTTTTTAATTGCATGAAATATGGAAATAAAATACTTCATTATAGAGTGCGGAAGTAGGAGGAATGGACAGATGATTCTGCTATTGTATTATTTTCCTAATTCTTTCCAAATAAGTACTGTTTTTTCTTTTCAAGAAATAGCTGTTGACATCACTTTCCATAGGAAGAGTCTAAGAAAAATTTAAGTAAGTTCCATTATTTCATTAAGTTCAACTTATTCAGGGCTTAAATGTGAAAAACAAACATGAAGAATTTTACAACAATATTTACCTATCTGTCAAAGTCAAATACACAGCAACTATTTTTTATTTTATTGGTAATATGAAAATTTTATGTTCTGGCACATATGTTAAGCAGATTTCTTAGATCTGTTTTTCCTAGGTTCTTCTTCAGTGACATACAGTACACAGAGATTTTAAAAGTTAGATAATAGCTATTTTGCTGCTGAAAGAACATTAGGTTACAATGACACATAAAATGCATGTAAATAGACAAGCTAAAAAAATAGAAAAGAAAAATACAGAATTAAGTGCATGTGTGTGTATTCTGATTTTATGAAGTTTTGTTTTGGTTTTTGTGTTTTTGTTTGTTTGACTGTATTTGCATTTGGGGTAATTAGGATGGCACTGGAAATTTGAACTCAGAACATCACTCATAATAGGCAAGCATTCTTCTACAGAACAATATCCCACTCTGAAATGTTTTTATATAAAGTAAAATGTTTAATTCCACTGGTTTATTCATAACCTGAAGTACCTCAATATATGTATGCAAAGTAACATAGAATCCCACTTTGTCACATTTATTCATGTTACCATTTTGCTAGAATCATCATCTCTTTCAAGGTTTGCATTTCACTCTGATCTGCTTTCCTGGTGATTGATTGCATCTGTCACATCTCATTTCTTGCTCACACCTCGAGTTCCTCTCTCTGCTTTGCCTCCTGCAGTTGTGTTGTCCAGGCTCCCAGCATGCCAAGTGGTTGTGTCCTCTTGCTTAGTTTAAAGAAATATAAACAAAGCCAGCTCTTGTAACTGTGAACTTTCTGTTTAGCTATAATTTGTCATTTTTCATAAAAGCGTTTCTGTCAAAAATCTGTCCAGTAGTTTGTAAAGAAAAAAAAATTATTATATATTTATAAATGTAAAATACACTCTTCAAAAATTTAAACCAAACTAAAAAAAAAATGAACTGAATTTACAGAAAATATTGCCTTAACTACAATAATACTGTTTTTCTTTCTTTGTTAAAATCTTAGGAAACTGCAATGTAGAACAATTCATTAAGCTGCAGTGTTTCACACAGTTATGAAATAACTGGTTGAAGGTTTGAAGCCATCAGTACCGGCAGCCCTGTCTTTTCTTCTGCAAAGACTGCTTTGGTCAGCTCTAGAGAGTATTAGTCAGCATCATTGTTGGTGTTACTAAATGCCTGACAGCCACAATACAAAGGAGAAGAAGTATATTTAGTTATGCACTCAAAAGGGAGAACAACTCTCAAGATTACACAACAAAATACTAACACTTGGTTTTGAAAAATTCAATACGAATTTTTCATTTAAAAAGTTAGGTAGCCAGGGATTTAGCTCTGTGGTTTATGCACCTGTGTGGCAAGTGCAAGGTCGTGAGTTCAATCCCCATTACAAAAACAAAACAAACAAAACAAAAAAGTCAGGTAGACATACTTAATGTATATCAGATACATTAATTCATGTTTCTTATTTTAGTTGATTGATAAATTGTATGTACATCTTTTTTTACAGCAAATTTTGATGTATACTTTATAAAACGGTGAATTTTAGCTAATCAGGAAATGTTATTTCACATAGTTATTATTTATTATTCTTACTAAAAAGTAATCTGTCATTCAAATGCAGTTAAGAAGTATGAAAATATACTATCTTTTGATAAAATTATGGTACATTGAATGAAACATATTAATCATGTAAATAACTATAAAAATAAATTATTATAAATAGTATCACAGATCATAATATGTGTCATGATTATAATTAGTTACATAGGAAACCAGAAAACAAGAGATTTACCTTAAAATAATATAATAATTCAGTGGCATAGAAATAACATCATTCAAAATTCTTTTATAAATTATAGATGCTATCATATTTACTATCAACCTGATAAAAATATGAATGATAAAACATCTTTAAAAGCAAAATGAAGTTACAGGAGAAGGGAATAAAGTTAACAATAAATGTGCATGCCTTATGTAAAAAAAAAAAACCTAAAGCATAAATTTGGACTTTACTGAATGAAAAGATGAAAAGAGATATCAAGATTGCATATGAGAATACTCAATATTATCAAAGCATTAGTCTCCTATAAATTAATCTGTAAGTTGGCATGAAATCATATACTTTAAATAGTATTATTTTACACATTGCATTGCAAAATATTGACTCTAATATACATATGGATGAGCAAAGAGAAAATAACCAATCAAATATTGGAGATAAAGATGAAGAGCAAGAACTATAAGACTGATCTGTCAGATATGAAAATATTTACTAAGCTCCAGTGACTGCCGCAATCGGGAATCTGAACTGTGATGAGACAGATAGAAAACCCAGTGGGAGAATCTTGTGTTCAAAACAAATATACATATGATAAGATAATGAAAGATCTCTATTATGCAATTTTAGGTGTCCATGTCCTGTTATTTATTCTCTACAGTTTTGATAAAACCTGAACTTTCCCCTGGACCTCTCTTATATGTTTCCTTGTCAACTAAAGTAATCAGTATAAATAATATAAATTACTTACTTGGTACAAATTAACTAAACTATAAAAATTCTTAATTTTGGTTGTTGACCTATTATTGCCATAACTTGTTAAACACTGTTCTAATATTTCCTGCTTTTATTAAAATTATCTTTTTTCTTCATAATATACATTTTTTGGTAATTTTCTTAGCCTTTTTAGTAAGAACCAATACCAAGGATGAATTTAATTTAATATTTATTTTACATGCATTCGTATTTTCACTTAGTAAATTTGTCAGAGAGCATTACAGTCCTGAAAACTTTACAAAGTTTAGTTAAAATAAGATAATGCAGCATAACATCCATAACTATGTATATGTTATAGGTATAAATGTGAATATGTAGATAAGTACCTGACAGATGTACAATTGGGTTTATTTCCTTGTTGTGTATAGTAATTTTTGTGGTACTGATCTATGGCAATCCAAAATTCTCCTGGGCCCAGAGGTGAGTCTTTTAAACAGTGATTCTCTAGCAGAACACTATAGCTGTTATGGTTTATGTGGGTGGCCCCCAGGCCTCATGTATTTGCATTGTGCATTTGTGATTGGTTCATTGTCTAGTGCTTAGATTGGTGGTGTCAGTTCTACACCCTCCTAGGGGTGGAGCCAGGATGTGATGTAATGGCAGGAAGAAGGGGTGTCTCTCTCTTGGCGTTTCCGCTTGCTGTTTGCAGCCGCCATGAACTGTGGCCCGCGGTGCCACCCTGCCTTGGAGCCAACTGAGTATGGACTGAAACCTCCAAAAAGTGTAAGAAATAAACCTTTCCTTTCCCAACTTTGGGCATCAGGTATTTTGTCTCAGTGATGAGTAAAAAGTAACTAAGACAATAGCTGAATGTGCCATTAGGAGGTATCACCTGGGTAAAAACCAGTGCCTGGGTCATGACTGGAAGCTGTATCTCCTTTGCTAACTCCTGCCTTCTCTCCCCACTCTTTGGTCATCATGATATGAGCATTTTTTTCTCCACATGGATCCATCCACCATGTGTTTCTACTTTGGAGCTTGCCAGGCAGCAACTGTAACCATTAACCAAAATAAACTTTCCCTCCATTAAGTTTTAGTAGTCACTACTGTGTCTTATCAGCAAAGTGGCTAAGACAATAGTTACAGATGCTTTCAATGTATGATCACTGAATTTTGTATTTCAAAGAGAAGTAAATGTGAAAAATGTTGGTACATTATACTAAGGTAATTCATAATACTGCCATGATGAGTTACGAAAGAAAAGTAGGAGATTTCCATTAAAAGTTCCTCAATCAAACATAAGTTTTGCTCGGTCATCCATCATATAGTTATCATAGCTCAGGAGTTTGACAATAAATCAGAGAATAAAACAATAAACCTGACACTCATGCTATGCACAGAGCATCCTACAATATTGAACATAAAAGACTTTACGAAACTAAAATATTTATCAAGATAATGCAGAAAACTGTCAGATAGTCTCTCATAACTGAAAGTAGGTCATATAGGAAGAGTTGCTGAAGTGATTAAAGATAATTCCAGGTATAATTTTGATACCCAGCCAATACAAATTTTTTTCCTATAAAATGATACTTACAAGTGAGCATAAATATAGGTATATAATTATATTCATACTCATCCTTGCTATTTCTATGTAATGCTTAGTTTTTCTAGAAGAAACATAGAATAGTTTTTCATTTTTCTAGTTAACCTTTTCCTAAAAAGGCAAACTAGTTTATGAAAATCAATCCCTTTTTAAATCTTTCTTTCTTTTCTTTCTTTCTTTCTTTCTTTCTTTCTTTCTTTCTTTCTTTCTTTCTTTCTTTCTTTCTCTTTCTTCTTCTTTCCTCTCTTTTTCTTTCTTTCTTTTGCACGCTTTGTATTACTACCATGAATCTTGTAAGAACCAGGCATCGTTTCTATTACCTCACCATATTGCCTCTAACTTACAAAGCAGACTTGAGTTTGTTTGATTTCCCTAAGTTTTACTGATACTGAGGGCTAGAGAATAACATTTATTTTACCTGGAAAGCTGAATAAACACAATTTTACAGTTTTGACAGGAATCATTTATCAAATCTATTCAGTTAAAAAGTAGGATAATTCAGTGGAATATGTATGTGTTTCTCCTTTCCTTTAACGTTAAATGCATCTGTAATTTCTCAGTATGTAGATTACTGTATAAACACTGGGTTTCACATAAAGAAAGATAATTCTCAAAAATCTTCACATTTCTTTGCTGGTACTATTTATTATGTTTGTTTTAAATTCAATTTACTGTTCTTAGATGTTTTGATTATGAGATGCCTTCTTAAAAATTAGAATGTATATTTTGCTTGTTTTTTTTTTTCATACAGGGTCTCACTAATTGAGGCTGGTTTTAAGCTCATTGTGAAATCCCAACTGCTCATGAGCGTCAATAGTCCCTATTATCTCAACCTACAAAGTGTTAGGAATACAGGTGTTTGCCAGCACACCCACATATGTGGTATGTTATGACCAAATATGAGGACTTAATTAGGGATATTAGAATTTAGAAAAACTTCTGTAAGCACTTGACTTTCTTGAAACTAAGTTTTCTTGTGATTTAAAACAGTATTTTGTGAGCTAAAATGGTTTGGAAAACTTGTGCTCTCACAATTGTGCCATTCAAGTCAAAAATGAACTGATAATATGATGTAAAAAATATTGCAAATGATTTCAAACAATTCCTTAAAATACAGACAGTTCATGAATGAAAGGGCACTATTTTTATTTCCTGCATTACTAGCTCTTCTGAGATCAAACCATAATACTACATATATGTCCTGTAGACATCTCATGTGTTCAGAGGTAAAATTTTTGTACTTGGTTCATGGGGAGGCTGGACTCACCAGTGCGTTGGTCCTCCTGATTGCTCTCTTAGGCGATGTGAGCTGATTGGAGTGGGTGGATCAACGGGTGTTTGACTTGAAAGGACACATTCTTGTTCTTGGTTTGTTTCTCTCTCTCTAAGTTTCCAAACTTCCCTTTCCATTTTTTGGCTTCGATGAACTGAGAATATTTCTGCTCCCATGCCCTCCCACTGTGCAGTTTTTGCCTTATGGCCAGCCATGGACTGAGACCTCAAAAACCATGAACCAAAATAAGCCTTTGCAACTTGAAGTTATGCGTGTCAGATATTTTGGTCCTGCAACAGAAAGCTCACAAACTCATGTAGTGCCTATTTTTTCTGATAAAACAGAAACACATGCTAACAAATACATGGAACAATTTTTTAATTGTATAATTCTCTATATCCTGTATCTTCTCATAAAGTGACATATGTAACTGCATATCTATAAATTACATTTTTTGTGAAATCATTAACATATTCAGAAATGCAGCTTAGGATAGTATAACTTGTATTTAACGTCAGCCAATGTACACTTTAGGAGTTACAATATGGCACTAGTTCAAAAGACTATGGAAACAATGGCATTAGCAAGAAAGAAAAGAGGATAAATAAATGTAGTGGGAGTGGAAGGAAGAAGATGAACACATAATTATCTGAGACTAAGGTAGATACCAAAATATGGGTCAAGACACAAACATAGATATGGAAACATGTATGTGCATTCATCAGATTTCTACATTCATCCCTCACAATTCTGTGATTGTACATCAAGTGTTCATGTAGCTACTAGCTTACCGAGGTCAGATGTGCAGCTAAGACTAGTGAGCAAAAGCCATCATTTTAATGAGTAAAGTTTTTCACCTACAAGAACATAAAAACCCTGGTGTATGTCGAAGCCTGATAATAGCAGATATTATGGCAAATACGAAGTTAGACATGAGAAAATTGTTGCTCATAAAGCATTTTGAAAAGGAAAATCTATCAAATGTTAAAAACATCTTATTTGCTCTCCAAATAAAATCTGATTCAATTGATAGCATCTCTTTTGCCTCTGGGAATAATCCTAGTATATAATTTTATTTTTTTCTCTATCTCCAAAAATCCAAATTAACATGTCACACCTGCTGTTTCCCTGCTTTCTGTCATTGCATTCCATCCAATTTCTCTAACTAAAAGCAGCTATATAACATTCCTTTTTCCAATTTTATCCATTTCAGTTTATTCTTTTTTTTTTAGTTTTAAGGAGAAAAAATGAGACAAAAGAGCAATAAAAACAACTTAAAAACAGGTTAGTAGGGCAGTTACAATAGTTCATACATTGAGTATTGTATTCATAGTAATTATTCAAAGTACGTGATATTGGCACGATGTCTTGTCTAAACAGCATTAATACAAAACATTCTTTCCAAGGGACAGGGAGAAGCTGGATGTATCTATCTTAACTATGTTGTGTATAAATATATTTTTTCCTTTCTTCTTTCTTCCTTTCTGCATCACAGTGTGTCTTTTCAACAATTTCTTTCCAATTCGCAGTATCAGTTGCAGATTTGGTTCCAATTTATTTGCTCAGTTTCTCACATTAGTGAGGCAACATGAGTTTTACACATATGGGTCTGATTTGTTTCACTTATGAGTATTGTCATGGGTTGCATTCATTGACCTCCATTGTATCAGATTATCATTTGATTTTATCCATTCCTTGGCTGATGGACACCTGAGATGTTTCCAAGATTTAGCTATTACAAATTGTGTGGCTATAAACATGGGTGCACATATAGCACTGTGGTACGATGTGTTTAATTCTTCTAGGAAAAATATGCAGAAAGGAAATAGCTGGGTCAAATAGGACAGCCAATCTGTACCATTATTTTCTATTTTGAAGAGAATAAAATAAAACAAAAAAGTAAATAGAGTCAATCAAAACAAAACAATGAATGTGATACAAGGCTTCAAAACAAGATAAAAGGCTAATTTTGTTAGTCATTTAATAATGGCTAACACAATGCATTTTGTTAGCTTCAAAATAACTGCCCATAGCTTCAGGCATAATAATGTTGACAAAACATAACAATATAAAACCAATCAAAACAAAACAATGCAAGCAATAGAAGATTGAAAGCAAGACAATATGAATACAACAATGGCTATCATATTGCACTTTGTTATTTTCAAAGTAGCTGCTTCTACCATCAGATATGATAAAATCAAACAAAACAAAATAGAAGAGAATCAATAAACATACAACAAGTAAACCCATTCTGGGCTTTGAAACAAGAAAATAAGAAATCAGTAAGGCTACCACAATACATTTTGCTATTTTTGAAATAGTTATCCATGCCATTAAATATAATAAAATCAAATGAAATAAAACAATAAAACCAAACTAAGCCAAACAATGAAAACAATACAGTAATTCAAAATGTTAATAGATTAATAATGGCCATTTCCTTCCCTTTTTAAATATCTCTTCCCCTTTCACTTTCATAGCTATCTATTGTGCATTTTGGATCCTGTTAACTCAGATTTTACATTAGGGAGACAACATGGTGTTCAGCCACGTAACTCCGAACCATTTCACCCTGAGCACGCTCTCAGGTTGTATCCATTTACCTACAAGAGCCTCAAGTTATCATTCTTTATAGCTGAGTAGCTTTCCATTGTAAAAAAAAAAAAAGCCAAATCTTTCTTATTCATTCTGCAGTTGATGGGTAAGCTACCCCTATTTTTTTTTTCTGGTTCCCTGTCACATAGGCATTATTTTCCTCCCTTTGACTTTAGTCTATGAATTTTCTTTTGAATTAAATGTTTTCTTGAATAAAGTATAGTGATGGATCTTGTCTCCTGAACCAGTGTGTCTGTGTTTCTTTTTTAAACATCGTTTGTGTTGACCCTGGCTTTTTCACGGATACCTATTATTCTTAAATTATGTTTCTTTGTGTCATCTTACATCTGTTGAATTATTTCCTGGTTCCTTGTTATTCTTTCTTCCATGATTGTAAGCTGCACACCTGGCTTCAAGGTCTCAAAGTCTATCTTCAGTTTCTCTTAAGCAGTTTTGCCAGCTTTCAAAGGAGCTTTTAATTTCCTAGATATCTCTTTGAATCTGTTTCATGCATTCTAAATCTCTCTTATACTGTTCATTCATGGTTTCCCTCATTTTTCTATGCTCCTTAATTTTTTGTCTATGTCTTCTTTAGAGATGCTTAGCAATTATTTTATTATCTTTTTCATTTCTCCTGTAACCTGAGATAGTGTTTGTGTTCTAATTTCTTTTATAGCCTCATAAAGTTGTTTCTTTACTTCAGTTGCCATGACTTCAAAACCTGCAGGTGAGCAACTCCCAATCTCTTCAATGTTTATATCTCCTGGACTTGCTCTTCTTGGGTTGGAGTCCAGAGACTGCCTTTTGCTTCTTTCTCCTGATATGGGTTCTTCTAAACAAGAGGGTAGTGGGGTCCCAGGCACTTCTTCTGTTGGATACAATTTCTCTGAAGCATGACTGTTGGGTTCTCCTGGCCAGTGCGGTCCATGGGTATCCAATGGTGACCACTAGATGTGTGGTGCAGGCTGACTGCTGCTTTTCCCATCCTGAGCTGGTTTCCTGGAGTGGGAAGCAACCACAGTGGCGGCTAGAGTGTGCACAAGGGCAGGGTTGGCCAATCCTAGTTTTTTGAGGCATCTCCACACTGACTTCCACAGAGGTTGTACCAGTGTGCACTCTTACCAGCAATGAAGAACATTTTCTTTTTCCCCACAACCCCATCAGCACTGATTATTAGTTTACTTCTTGATAGCCATTCTTTATGTGATGAAATGGAATCTCAGTGTGGTTTTAATTTTCATTTCTCAAATGACCAATGACATTAAACATTTTTTCATATATGTATTTGCCATTTGTATTTCTTCATATGAGAAGTGTGTATTCATCTCAAATACCCATTTCTTAATAGGGTCTATGAATGTCAGGGGACTGAATGTTTTTACATTTTTTGTAATTTTTGTTTTAAAGAGAATAAAAGCTAGCAAAATAAAACAATAAAGCCAATCAAAACAAACCAGTGTAAGTGACAAAGGACTTCAAAACAATATGAAATCAACAATGGTTTCCATAATGCCTCTTGTTGTCCCCAAAACCTGCAGATACTTTCAGACACAGTAAAAATCAAACAAAACAGAAGAGAATAAAACCAATGAAAACAAAACAATGAGTGCAATAAAGGTGGCTCTTCAAAACAAAATAGGGGTAAATCCAAAATGACTACCAAAATATCTTATTATCTTTGAAATAGCTATGCATGCCATCATGTATAATAAAATCAAACAAAACAGAATAAAACCCAAACCCAACAAAATAATGAAAATGATACAGGACTTCAAAACAGGATAATAGTTAATTAACAATGGCCACCACCTTCAGAAGGAAATTCCCCCATAGATGCTACATTGTATATTGTTATACTCTGAATAATGATAATACTAGTGGTTTTAGACGTGCAATGTCAGTGAAATGCTAGACACTATGAGCATTAAATTATGTTCTACTTCAATAGCTGTCATTGTAGCCTGTGTTTCTCCAGGTCAGCTTATCCCTTATGGGGACTGGAGGTTCGGGTGGCTCTTCTGGCGCCGCAGCCCACCTGCTGGAAGGGGCTATTGTCTCACTGCCTCCCAGCAGTCCACGCATGGCGCCAATTTCCAGGGAGGGTTTGAATCTTCTCAATTTTTTTATGCATTGTAGATAGAAGTCTTTTGTATGAGGGACAATTGTCTAAAACTTTTTCGAGGGTGTGTGTTCTTTTGACTCTATTAGTTATTTCTTTTGATGGGCAAAAACTTTTTAGTAAAATGAGATCCCAGTTGTTGATTATTTGAGATACTTCCCATACAGTTTGAGCTTCGTTTGTGAACTCTTTGCATGCCAATATGTCTTCAAGATTTCTACCTACTTTCTCTTCCAGTAGATGTTTGATCCATTTTGACTTTAGTGCGTGGAAATAGACATGGGTCTAGTTTTAATCTTTGATGTGTGGAGAACCAGTTTTTCCAGGACCATTTTTAAACAGGTTATCTTGGGCTGGGGATTTAGCTCAGTGGCTTAAGTGCCTGCCTGGCAAGCACGAGGTCATGAGTTTGATCCCCGGTACCAAAAAACAACAACAACAAAAAAAAAAGAATGCAGCTTTTTGTGCGGATTTAGCTCAGTGGCATAAGTGCCTGCCTGGCAAGCATGAGGTCATGACTTCGATCCCCAGTACCAAGAATAAAAAACAAACAAACAAACAAACAAACAAACAGGTTATCTTTCTTCCACTGAGCATGTTTAGCTACTTTGTCAAAAAAAAAAAAGTTCAGTGTATTTGTAGTTGCAGCCACATCTTCTAATCTATCCAATGGATCCTCAGACCTGTATATGTTTTCATTTTCCTTTGTTTTTATTTTTGCCAATACCATCTTGATTTTATCATGGTATCTTCACAGTAAAATTTCAATTGTGAATTATGATATCCTCTGCCTTGCCTTTGTTACCCAGAAACTCTTTGCCTATTCTAGGTCTTTTATGTTTCCAAATGAATTTTACAATTGCTTTCCCTAGATCTGTGAGATATGCTAATGGTATTTTGATAAGGATTGCATTAAATCTCTATAACAATTTTGGAACCATGGCCATTATCACTATATTGGTCCTTCCGATTCATGAGCAAGGGATATCTTTCCATTTTCTGATATCTTCTTCAATCTCCTTTTTTAGGGTACTGTAATTTTCATTGTACAGATCTTTAACATCTTTTGTTACATTGATTTCTATGTATTTCCTTTTTTTTGATGTTGCCATGCAGGGTGTGCTTTCCCTAAATTCTTTTTTTATAAGCTTGTTGCTTGTGTATAGGAACATTATTGACTTTTCAGTGTTGACTTTGTATCCTGCTACACTATTGCATTTGAAAAATGAAATCTGTGAGGGTTTTTTTTAGTGGAGTTTTGGGGTCATCTATGTAGAATATCATGTCATATGTAGATAATGAGTATTTTACTTCTTCCTTTCCTATCTTTATTCCATATATTTCTTTCTCTTTTCTATTTTCTCTGGATAACATTTCTGGATAACTTTTTGGATAACATTGAATAGGAGTGGTGATAGTAGACATCCTTTTCTTGTTCCTGATTTTAGGGTGAAATCTTTCACTTTTTGACCATTTAGAATGATGTTACCTGTTGATTTGTTGGAGATGGCTTTTATCAGATTAAGGTAGTGATGCTTTATTTCAATTTTGTGTAGGGTTTTTTTAATCATGAATGGGTGCTGCCTTTTGTCAAATCCTTTTTCTGGATCTATTGAGATGATGATTTGATTTTTGTCTTTGTTTCTGTTAATATGGCTTATTACATTTATTGATTTGCATATGTAGAAACATCCCTCCATTCCTGGGATTAATCCTACTCAGCCATGGTGTATAATCTTCTTGAAGATTTTCTGCATTCTGTTCACCGGTATCTTACTGAGTTTGTATCTATGATCATTAGATTTGCCTGGAGTTTTCTTTCTTGGTTGGGTTCATCTCTGGTTTTGGAATCAAAGTAAAATTTGTTTTCAGGAATGACTTTGGAAGAACTGCTTCCTTTTCAATTTCTTTAAAGAGTTTCTTTACCAGTGTCATTAGTTCATGTCTAAATTTTTTGTAGAATTCAACATTAAGCCCATTAAGGCCTGGGATTTTCTTTGCTAGTAAATTTGTAACTGCATTTTTCAATCCAGTATTGGTTTGCGTAGAATTTTTATGTTTTCCTGATTTAGTTTTGGCAATTCAGTTGTATCTAGGAATCAGTACATCTCTTCTGTGTTTTCCATCTTATTTGAATATATGTTTTCAGACTGGGGATTTAGCTCAGGGGCATAAGCACCTGCCTGGTAAGTGTGAGGTCATGAGTTAAATCCCTGGTACAAAAAAAAAATGGTTTCATAGTAGGTATTCATAATCTCCTATATGTCTCTGGAATCAGTTGTGATTTCTCACATTTCATTTCTAATTTCTTGAATTTGAGTTTTTTCCTTTACTCTTTTTGATGATATTGGCTAAAGGTTTATCAGTTTTATTTATTCTTTTAAAGAACCAATTTTTCATTTCAATGATTCTTTGTATTGTTTTCTTAGCCTCTATTGCATCAATGTGTGCTCTTATCTTTATAGTTTCCTCCTTTGTATGATTTTTTTGCCTTGATTTGCTCTTCTTCTCTAGAAGTTTGGGGTTCAACATTATGTTGTTCATTTGAGTTCACTCTGTATTACTGATCTGTGAGTTCATCACTATAAATTTGCCTCATAGGACAATTTTCACTGTGCTGCATAAGTTTCAGTATGTTGCATTGGCATTATTATTTAATTGTGCATATTCTTTAATTTTGTTTTTAATGTCTACTATGACCCATTGGTTGTTCAGTAGGGAGTTGTTTAATTTCCATGTATGAATGTAGTTTTGTGGTTTCTTTTGTCACTGATTTCCAGTTTTATGTGCTATGGGCAGACAGTGTGAAAGGAATGATTTCAGTTACCCTACATTTAAGTAAACATGTTTTCTCAGCTGATATATGATCTATTTTGGAGAATATTCCATGTGCAGCTGAGAACAATTCTGGTGTTTTCTGGTGTTTTGAGGTGGAACATGCTGTAGACATCTACAAAATGCATTTGTTCCCAGGCTTGTTTCTGATACTTCTCTGTTGATTTTTTGTCTAGCTGATCTATCCATGAGTGTGACTGGGGTGTTAAGGTCCTACACTATAATTGTGCTAGTGTTTATTTGGATTTTCACATCTGTTTATATTTGTTTTATATAGTTGGGTTCAGCACTGCTTGGTGCATATATATTAATGATTGTTATCTCTTCTTGGAGTTCTTGCTTGAGGAGTTGGTAGTGATGTTTTTGTCTCTTTTGATAAGTTTTGGCTTAAAATTCACATTCTCTGCAAATAGAATAGCTACTTCTGCTTTTTAATGGGTTCCTGTGGCATGCAAAATTCTTTTCCACTTGTTTTCCTATTGTTATCTTCAAAAGAGTTATATAGATTACCAGATATAGATATGCAAAATTGATTGAACCATATTAACTGTTCTTTTCCATGAACAGAATTAGTACTATAGTCATCTTAGTCATCATATATATATATATATACACATATATATTTTTATATAGGATGACTAAGATATATATATTTATGTATATGTATATTTGTGAGTGTATATACATATTTGTGTATATATGTATATTTATATATAATATATTTATATATGTTTATACACACACACACACACACACAAATGTAAATCTTTTTTCCTTTTTGCTCCCTTATTTTCTCCTTTCCCCTATTCCAGTTGTTTATTTCCCTTTGAGAAGTTTCTTAACCTTTCACAATATTTATTGCAGATTTTGCATCTCATTTATTCTTTCAAATTGTTACACCAGGAAGATAATATTGTATTACACATGTGAGTCCAATTTATTTCACTTATAAGTATGGTCTCATGTTGTATCCATTTACCTATAAAAGAATGGAATCAATTCTTCTTTATAGATGAGTAGTACTCCATTTGTCATGGTTTATGTCAGTGGCCCCCAGGGCTCATTCATTTGCATTGTGCATTTATGATTGGTTCATTGTCTAGCACTTGGATTGATGGTGGCAGTGCTACACCTGCCTAGGGGTGGAGTAAGCATACCATATAATGGCAGGAATAAGGCATGTATCTCTCTCTTGCCAGTCTCCTCTTGCTCTTTGCAGCCACCGTGAACTGTGGCCCCGCCATGCCACCCTGCCTGGGAGCCTACTGAGTATGGACTGAAACCTCTAAAAACTGTAAGAAATAAACCTTTCCTTTCCCAACTTTGGGCATCAGGTATTTTGTCTCTGAGATGAGTAAAAAGTAACTAAGACACCATTGTATAAAAATCATACATCTTTTTTATCCATTCCTCAGTTCATGGGCATTTGGGTTGCTTCTAAGATTCAGCTATCACTAATTGTGCTGCTATAAACATGGTTGCACATATATCACTGAGGCATAGTGTTTTCCATTTGTCTGGGAAAATGACCAGAAATGGGATAGCTAGTTCAAATGGGACATCAAATCCTAGCCTTTGGAGGAGTCTCCACACCGATTTCCTCTTTTAGGGGTGAAATACTTGCCTCCCATGTCTCCTAGATTTAAGGTTTGTGTGGAGAAGACTGCAGTGATTTTGATGGGCTTTTCTTTAGAGGTGATATGTTTTTTCCTCTAGCTATGCTATTGACATTTTGTTCTTGTGCTGAATTTCTGGAATTTTGATTATTATATGTCTTGTTGTAGATTTATTTTGGCCATGGCTATTTGGAGTTCTATATGATTCATTTATTTGAATATTTAATTCTTTATTCATGTTTGGGAAATTTTCTGCCATTATTTCTGTAAAGAAGTTTTTAATGGCTTTTGTGCTATCCCCATGTTTTTCAATGATTCTTATTAAAATTATGTTGTTCTTGTCTGCTTCATGCTTACAGTTATTTGATTTTTTATGTCCACCATTCACACTCCTACTCAATATAGCTCTTGAAGTATTAGCCAGAATAAATAGGCTAGAGAAAGTAATACAAAAATAAGGGTAGGAAAGGAAGTTATTATTTATGGATGACATATACTCTACATAGAAAATCCCAAAAACTCCACCAAAAAACTTGTGGGTTTATTATCCAAACTAAGTCATGTATTGGAATAAAAAGTCAGCACTCAAATCAATGGCATTCCCTTATACAAGCAGCAAATTCACAGACAGAAAAATTTGGGAAACCACACCCTTCACAATAGCATCCAAAAAATGAAATACTTAATTATCAATCTCACAAAGAAAGTAGAGGAACTATAATTTGAAAATCATAGTACCCTGAAAAGCAGATATAAGAGGATATGAGAAAATGGAAGGATATCCCTTGCTCAGGATAGGAAGAACCAACATAGTGAAAATGGCCATTCTCCCAAAATTGTTATACAGATTTAATACAGAACCAGTCAAAATGCCATTGACATACCTCACAGATGTAGAGAAAACACTCCTAAAATTCATTTGGAAACAGAAGACACTTACAATTGCCAAGGCAATCCTCAACAACAAAGGAAAATCACAATCCTTACTTTAAATTTCACCACAAATCTACTGTGATAAAATCAACAAGGTATTAAAGAAAAAAAAAACAGACCTGAGGATAAGTAGAATAGAATAGAAGATGCTGATGTAACTCCAAACACCGTCAGCAAACTTATCTTTGACAGTTTTTATTGTGGTGAGGGTTCTGAATCTACATCCATTTGCAAAACTCACAAAGTTGTAATTTAAAATTTGTGATTTTGGTGTACATAAATATTTCAATAAATCTGATGTGAATACAATATGATTATTCCATTATTTAAAATTCTCAAAGATTTTATTACCTGAAAGCAAAACTCACAGCCTAAAGTGGGATGTGCATAGTTTATGATTTGCCTTGTTTACCCTAAAGTTTTCTTTCCACATTAGTTGATCAAATATCACAGCTAAGATGACAACTTCCACAATTGTACTCTTTATACGTGACACATATTTTAAATTTGTATGTTTCTACTCTGATGTGCAAAATGAGGTTTTTCATCCTCTTTTGTTCTACCATTGCAATCATCTTACTTTGTAACATTCATATCCATCAAAAGGGGTCCGTGTTTAATCCGACCCCTTTAAAGAAACTCTGCGCAGCTCGAGGTAAATTAGTCTCTTCTGAAATTACCTTGAATAGTTTGTCGAAGAGTGTTGCATTTAAACTTAGTCACTTTCAAATTCACAGTCATTATCAGGGATATTGCCTCTTTTAAAAAACATTCACTGTCTTTGAACTGAAGGAGAAATATTACTAACCCACAGCCTCACAAGGTATTAAAATCTAAACTGTTACAAGATTATCTGTGAAACTTCATAGATGTAAGGCTAATCATATTAGCGAAGGTTGGTTAGCTAATTATTTTCTCACGGTGTTTAAACTGGGAGAGCACTTGACATCAAGAGTTGTTTTTTTTTTTTTTTTTCTAATTCAGGGTAAAGCTGATTAAAAAATATTTATGCTTTGACCTTAGATATAAGGCACAATGAGATTCAACTATGTGTAAGGAACTTGTTTTTCAGGGCAGTGTGATTGTTTTCCTATAGAAAAAAAGATAAAACAAATTGAGTGATACAATGTCAACAAGATCTATCAACCAGCGTTACAAGCATGTATGTTTGAGACACCTCAAGGCTATAAAACAAACTCCTCAAAGTTCAGGTTTATCACTTCACATTGAATCACTGTAAAACTTCTGAATCCCATAGAGAAACTTTTATTTCAAAATCAATGTTGGAACCATTTGAAGAGAAGGGAACTCTCTCTGAACCAACGCTCAAGCAGTTAGAGAGGATTATAGGTATGTGAAATAAACTTCCAAGGAGCTTTTGAAAACATGAACAGTCGTAAAAACTCCTTTTACTTCACATCCACACCGTCTACCAGTTTACCTATGCATAGTCAACATCCATTGCCAATCAGACTTCTAGGAATTTTGTGGCAAGCACACGCCTTTGTTCAAAATGGAGAATTCCATTAGTGTCCAAGGACCACCACATATTCTTCCATTTTGATTTGGAGTTAAAGAAAAGAAGCAAAATTGCCTCAAATAAACCACTGCCAAGGGTTTAGCATTCTCCGTGTTTTTGTTGACATGTACTATGCATGGTTATGTATAATTTGAAAAACAGAATCACAAAAAAGTCAACAGGGCTTTTATACCTACAGTTATAATCACAGGTTTGTGGTTTAATAGAGCATTTAAAATGAGTAAGATAAACAGTAAGATCTTTTCTAGAAATGATCTATCAGTGAGGCTAATCAGGGTTATTTCTTATTTTTAGTGATTTCTAAGTCCTGGGAAAGGAAGTGATCCACTACAGATATTCTTCCAATGACTCTGACAAGTTAAAAGTGATTCTTCAGGCTTTGCAGGTTCTTTTACCTTCCTTATGGATGTCTGTGTGCCTACTCATGGGCACGTTGCTGCCTGCCATGCTTTAACATTGCAGGTTCAGGACCCGCTATGGTGCTAAAGTTTGTTTTTCCCAAAACTCATATGGTAAAGTCTTGAATGCCAAGCGGCATTAAACAATGAGACTTCTCTGCAAGAATTCAGTTTCTTTTTTTTTGTATAAGAGACCTCAGAAAACAGCCAGCTTCTGTGTTAAATGAGGCTGGAGAACAAGTCAACCATCGGGGATGTGAAGAGCGGGACACACTGGTGACTTGGTCTTGGACTTCCTACCCTTGGGACTCTGAGTTAGACCCTCCTGGTATTTATGAGCACCTAGAACTGTATATTGCGCTATAGAAACTCCAACCAGACTAAGAAACACTCTGCTTTTTGTGGGTAACATTACCTGCTGACTTGGAGACTCTACTGAAGCCAGGCTGTGAGACCATTTTATCTGAATTTCATTGTCTTCCTCCCTTATTTGCTTAATTTTAAAAAGTCAATATTGTAACATATAGACACTCTTCACATATTTTTAGGATGTTTCCTATATTAATGATATATATCGCATTTATTTTCTCTCAACTTAAGGCTTATTACTTTCATCTGAACAGAAATTAAAATTTTTGTATTCAAATGATTCTGATTTTGCTTCTCCCTCTTTGTGCATTTATATAAAAACTTTTGTTTTCTTAATTAATAAAAAATTATTTTTATATTTCTAAATTTACTGACTTTGTTTTTAAATTGATTTCTTTGACTTACCTAGAATTGTTTTTATTAAATGGACATGACTGATTGTCAAAGTTTACTTGAATGTTTCTTTAAAAATAAGAAAATTAACCAGGGATTTAGTTCTAGATATAAGCACCTGCCTGGCAAGTGCAAGGTCATGAGTTTGGTCACCAGTACAAAAATAAAAAAGAAAGAAAGAAAGGAAAAGAAAAGAAAAGCAAGAAAATTAGCCAGACATGGTGGCAGAAACCTGTAACCCTAGCATTTGGGATGCTGAGGCAGGAGGACTGCTTCAAGTTGAAGGCCAGCCTGGGATGCAAGGTGAGTTCAAGTCCAGGTTGAACTGCACCATGAAACTCTCCTCAAAAAGACAAAATGAAACAAAGCATGAAAATTGGTGTATTACTTTATCAAACTGGACTTTCATAGGTGTGATATTTCATAAAAAAATAAAAAGTTAAAAATATAAAAATCAGGATTGTAAAAATTTGGGCTTTTAATTAAAAATTCCAAAACTTTTTAGTATACTACGAATCAGAACACTTGGGCAATTTGATATTCACAACTTTCCCACTAAAATTATCTGCAACATAAATTCTTAACATTCAGATTATGTTTGTCATATATGTATTCAGTGTGTCCCATTTTATGATTGATAATGTTTGAATTACATTTTTCACCTGTAGCAAGGGTGTGAATGACTTGAAATAATTAAGAAATTTTGTGTTATCAAATTTCTGTACAAGTTAAAAAGTTTTCAGAATTTTTTATTAGATTGGAATTACAGTGTGTGTAAAAGTCATCTACACAACATAAATTGTAAAATATACCAAAATAATTACTAAGGATGAGAAGTAAAGAGCCAGGGATTTAGCTTAATGGCACAATGCCTACCTGGCAAGCATGAGGTCATGAGCTTGAGTCCCAGGATCAAACAAAATTAATAAAAAATAAATAAAAATAGAGAAGTAAAGGATAAGGATGCGATTAAACTTGCTGAGATACAGAACTTTTTCAGTTAATGAGTTAACTGATATATATGCAATGAACATAGAGTTTTAAAATGATTGCTAGGAAAGACATTGCCATGAATCTCCCTGAGAATTCGCATACATTTATCACACAGCTCTGACTACTTTCTGAAGAATTTGGTGAAGTCCTTTCTATGTATTTAGTTGTACTGTTGTGGCTGCCTTAATGTTCTGTATGATTCAAAACCTTTATCTTTGATGGTCGCGCTGGCTTTGGGGAAGAGCTAAACTCCCGCGGAGCTAGACCTGGTGCCTAGGGTGAGTGAGGGCTCGGCGTGGTGGGTTTAGCTGCCTTTGCACTGGAAGGCACTGCAGTAGCAGGCGCTGTAGCTTTGATCACATCTCCTACAGACACGAGAAAGGGCTTCCAGAATTGCTGCAGAAAGTGGAAAAACCAGGGCATGTGTTCCAAGCGAGGAAAAGTATGGGGGAGTTTCAGTGCCAATGTGTTGTTTACTATAACAGATTTTTATTAAAAAAACTCATTGCATATTTTGCATGCATTTCATGTCCCCAGATGATTATTACTTAGTATTAAAATTAGAACTATTCCTACTTTTCTTTCTTTAGACACATAAATGTTTGAAAACACTATAAGTAAATGAATAGAAAGATATGAATATAACTCAGTAATAAGCATTGTTATTCAGTTTTTAAAGCATTTTTAAATTGTATTATAAAGAACATAAAGGTTTCTCACATAACCTATTTTTAATGTTATATCAGCTGACAACACGATTATGTTTCCTTCAGTTTTATTGATAGCAAGAAATTGGAAATGACCTAACTTTCAGAAAGATTTGCTACCTAGTCATGAAGGTCAATCATACTCCCAGTGGTCACGAGTTATACATAAAAGCTTTGCCAAGCCTTTTTGAAAGGCTATCAATTATTCCTTTCATTTATTTTTCTATATAGAGACAACTTGTTCAACTCTATATACTACAAGTTTACTGGGATAAAATAAAAGGAATTGATTCAATATGGTCTTGCCATATATTTCAATATATTTTTTTATCTTATTATTGTTTTGAATACATCTGAGTCAAAATCATAGTACTATAGTTCAATCAATTTCAAGGTTATGGGAAAAGATGGTTGTGTAAACTAATTGAAAAAATTAATCCTATTAAGCAATTCAGACAAATGAGGTTTACTTTCTGTCAAAAAGAGACCAATGTATTAATAATGTGCTACATCTTGAGAAGCACTGGTATTCCAAATTCTAACTGTAAAAAAAGGCAGTGTTTTAACATGATTTTGTTTTCTGAGAAACATGAAAGGTTTTATCTTCAACTTGAATATTTCCAAGTTCTCACCCACCCTCCCGATCCTCTCCCCCTGTTTGTTCTACAGAATTTTCCAATAGGGGTGTGCAGTGTTTGTCAGAAGTCTGGAAATAGGGCACTGTCACTCTTGTGATCCACTTATTAAATTTGTTTGAAGAACCTTTTAATATGGAACTTTTTCAGTGGTAGTGTCCTGGACTAAATGGTATTTTCTAGAGAAACTCAAGTCTATCCAAAGCACACTAAATATGAACAAATTACAATGCAGCATATCTTGAATCAGATGCAAATTTATAAGTATAATTAAAATCCAGAGAAAGACTAAATCAATAGATTTTTTCTCTAACTCATTAGAATATAGATATATATGTGATTTAAATATTATAGACTTATAACAAAATATATAGTATAAGATACATATACTAAATTTGTCACTGCCTGAGGTCCTGACAAACAATCTGAAATCTTGCTTTTTTTCTAATAATGTATACTGCATTTCTTGTATTTTTCATGTGGAATCTTGTAGGATATAGCCACAGCCTTATTGATTCAGTAACTTCATTGTACTTAACTATGCATCTGTTATATGCAGAGAGTTTTATTTTTAGATGTTTTATAAAATTTTGAAAATCTCAGATTACCAACTACTTCACTTAACTTCACAGTTGTTCCAGTTGGATATAGATGGAGCTATAGGATAATCTTTCCTCAGGAGACTGAGTGGTAGTGTTCCTGGTGGAAACCGGTTTGTGACTATATAGCAGTGTTCTCAGAGTCACTAGAGCAGCGTGTCCCTGAAGTGTACCTACTGTGCGCACCCAAACTACATTTTCTATGACGTAGTCATTTTCTCTACCCTGTAGTTTTCCTGATTTTAATTTCTCATCTTACTTATTGTTCGTTCCTATGTAATTCACTGTAGTCCTAATTCACTTTATCTGAACAGTGATTCATGGAATTCTTAGCTGCTACCAGGGTACTATCAGGTACTAGAGTTAGAAAGAAAAATAGGTCTCAAATGGGTTCACTTCTCCATTAGAATTGTTAGTGTATTGTGAAATATGCTTTATTTACAAAAAGGGAAAAAGGAAAAGTAGGAAGTATTGATAGAAACAAGAAGTAGAAAATGACAGGTATGGTCAGTGACAGGGAATAGATTAATTTCCACACATTTTCATCAGGAAAAACCCAATCAGTAGATATCCATGAGTCTCCTTTTTAATGCTGTTAATAGGATTTGCACAGGCACGGGCAAAAAAGATGGCAAAAAGTGGGCTGTTTAACTTTGTCCTTTCCTTGGTTTCTTCTTGTTTTAGGCTGGCTCAGTTCTGAGGGCTCCAATATTAATTACGTTGTTAAGGCCCCGACTACATTAAGAGTTTTTCCCGGTATCTTATGTACATAAGATCTTACAAGATCATCCGATCATGACTTGTGTAACTGCTCCAAATTTATACACAGCAGTATTTTTAAGAAGTGTGTAACAGTTACAATGGTCTTCTGGTCTTAGAGAAAGTACAGTAATCTTCTTGTATTTCTCATCACCAGCTATTGATTTTATCCCCTGTATTGTCTCTTCTTGTCACCTAGTAATAACTATATAACAATATATGGTAATAATAACTATATAACAATGTATGCTAATTTCACTGACAGTTTTGTCTGAACCTTCCTGTTTCTTTTTTTAATGTCACATGCTTCTTATATCAAAATTTCTTTCTCTATAATAAAAAAAAGAGTCATGTTTCTGATCAGCTTAGTTCTTAAGGTTTTCCTTATCATGGGTTTTCCAGTTAGTGATTCAAATTTTTCAATGATAAAACTCTGACAAGTATTTTTTTTTCTTCAAATCTTTTGGACATGGTAAGTCTGTTAAAGAATTTGGCTGAGAATCTATGACTCATAGAGGATAAAATGGAAAAGGAAACACTCGTAGATCTCTAAAATGAATAAAGAACTCTGCAGGCTCATCTGAGTTTATCTGATACTGGCAATGGCGATATTTTGAATTTCCTCTTTGTCTTATAAAAAGGATGTTCCTACTTGGAGGAGTTGGATAATTTTCTATTTTTATGTTCTTGGTGAAAGGTATTAGTGGATGGGTTGGGTAAAATGTATTGATAATAAATATTGTGAACCTAAACTGCAATTTAGGTATTGTATTTCTCTGGAAGGTTGAATGTGTGTCTTAGAAAATTTGCGGGAGTCTATGGCTTATGCAAATTTCTTGATACTTTTTTAAAAACAAGGCTTCAAATTTGAATTTATTTTATAAGTCACTTTAAGTTTATAATAATTAATCATTATCTTGCTTGATAAGACTACACAAATTTTAATATATCACAAATTTAAAGACATCATAATTTTTTTTTTTTAATCGGTACCAGGGATCGAGCTCACAACTGCCTGCTTGCAAGACAGGTGCTTATGCCGCTGAGCTAAATCACCAGCCCCTACATCACAAATTTTAATAGAATTTTATACCTAGAGAAACTGAGCTTTGTTGAGAGATTAATGATGGATTCCTTGGATTTCTGTATGTCTTGGGACATACAGAAAGCTCTTGCTTTGATTTCAGGTCATATTTTCAAGTATATTTGTAGAGAAAACATCTTTGGAAAAAGATTTTAGAGGAGCAGAGAGCATAGTTTTTAAAGTTTGCTGTAACAAAAGCTTGTCTGTTTGCAATTCTAAAAGCAAAGCAAAGGTCAAATGTGTTCCTAAGTTCTCATTAAACAAATAGGAGTGTGTCAATCATAGGACTCCTTAGCAGAGCTGCAAAAACCCTTCCTGCATAGCTTGTGCATCACCTAAGAAGGCTAAACAACACAAACATGAGGACAGAGTCCTTGCTCTCTGACTCCATGCACTATAGAACTCGCTAGCATCCATGAATGTGTAGGAGACTTGTTTTCAAGCCTGGAAAAATCTCAGTCCTTTACAGTTATTTTATAGACCCAAAGAAAATAGGTGCAATGGGGATTCTGAAGACAAGTGACAGTACATACTCTAGTATTATAATTACCATTTTAACATGATTACTGATACCCCTTGGAACTTTTGTTTTTTAAAATATAATATATGCTTTTATAACTAATGAGTATATTCACTAAAAAGTAGTTAACAGTGCAAAAATTTCTTACTGATTCACTTTAAAATGTTGACCAGTCTCTATATTCTAATAGTTATTTTTCTTATTCTAATTGTACATGTTTATGAGATGTAGCATGATAATTCAGTGTAATGATTAAACCTAGTGGATAACTTTTTGATTTCTTTAAACATGTTACTGTCCTTTAAGTTTGATTATCATGGAAGGCCTCTGGTTATGAGGCTCAGTGTGATATATGCATATATATGATATGTGTAATGCATATATATGATGTGAGTTTATCAGCTCAGGATAATTAATTTCTGTCTCCTTATCATTACCTTGCAGTTTTGTAACCATCATTCCTTTTTCCCCTGCCCTACTGCTTTGTGTCTCTTTCTAGTCTTTATTAATCTACAATCTACATTCAGGCTACCTATCTTGTTTCCAAATAAAAGATAGCATGTTGTATTTGACTTTTTGTGTCTGAAGTATTTAACTACATATAATGTGTCTCCAATTAATCTATTTTGCTGAAAATTGAACAATTCCATTTTTATGCCTGAATAATATTCTATTGGGCATAAATGCCACATTTCTGTTATTCATTTATCAACTAATGAGTATCTATCATTTACTCCATATCTTTACTATTAAGGATGATACTTTATGAAACAAAAAGTGCAATATTATATATTCTTTTCTAAATTATTTCATTTTCACATTGTCCATGATACTCTTTCATACTATGGGATGTATCTGCATTGTATTTCTTTTTTTTTTTAATTTGAATTTTCTTACATGATTTATATATCATTCTTATGCCATCTGTACACTATTTTTATTTAATTTTGGAGGTAGTAAAATACAACAGAACAAGACAGAACAAAGCCAATCGAGACAATGCAGTGAAATTGGTACAGAACTTCACAGCAGGATAGCAGGATAACAGTAATAGGTACCATAGTATATCTCATTATCTTCACAACAGTTGTCCTTTCAATCTGGTATAGCAAAAATCAAACCAAACCAAACATCGTAAAATCTATGAAAACAGAGTATTGAATAGAGCAATATAATTAATCAGAACAAAGCAAAACAGTAATAACAATATTTGCCTTCAAAGAGAGTTAGAAAGAAATTCCCCATAATTGCTATATTGCATAAAGTCAACCTCCCAAGAGACACTTAGACCTCTGGCTCCCATTTGCTAATGGGGGAGGAAAGGATGTTTGATTCTCAGCCCATGCACCGGTAGGCTCATAGCTACCTACCAGGGAGGCAAATGGGTTCTTTTGTTGCTCCCTAAGTTCCAACATGGCATGGATCTCAGGAGACATGGCTGGCTAGTTCTCTGCCTGGGTTGCCTGATGCTCGCTTGAGCCACGGCTGCTTACCAGGGAGGTGAGCAGGTTCCTTTGTTGCTCAGCACCCTAATTTCCAAGATGACATGGATCTCTGCATTGGATTTCTTGTTAGTGATGAAGACCATCCTACATCTTGAATCTACCACCATTTGTTTATTCTCCTTGTGACAGACACTAGATTGTTTCTGACATGGGTGGGCCTAAGCAAACTTGTTATGGATATTTCTCATGTCTGTTTATGTTATCACAGCCTGAACTTTGTCCCTCCAAAGTCAAATTTTGCATTCCTAACCCTCAGGACATGGAATTGTGTGTTAGGAGAGTCATTAATCCAGCAATTAAAAAGAAATGAAGTCCCTAAGGTGAGTTCTAATCCTATGTGACTATTGTTCTTACAAAAAACATTAGGACATCATCTCATACAAAGGAAAAAACATAGCAAGATACAATAAAGTAACTGTCTTGAAGCCAAAGAGAGGGTTCTGGGGGAATTAACTCTGTGGACATACAAATTTTGGCCTTTAGCTTACAGAACTATGAAGAAGAAACCAATTCTACTGTTTAAACTACAATTTTATGATGGTATTTTTTCAAAGGGAAAACATACATACAGACACAAACATGAAGACACACACCTCTGGACAAGAAAGAGTAACATTTGATGCTATGATTACTAATAAATTGGCACAATATTTTTCAGAGGTTTTTAACCCCTTTGAAATTCGATCAGGAATACATAAGCTCTTTTGTTGTTCCACACTTATAATACTTAATACTGACTGTTTTAATTATAGCTATTTTCACTGATGTGGCATAAAACTTCTTTGGGGTTTTTGCACATATTTCCTTCATGAGATCAGATGCCAAGACACTTTTCTGTGCACATTTGTATATTTTTGTTTGCAAAGTTTTTCTTCAACTGTGTTTTCTGCCTTTTATTGGATGGTGTTTCTCTTTTATTATTTACTGATAGTAGTTTGTAATACACTGTGCATAGAACCTTTATCAGAAACAAATTCTATAGTTTCTTTCATTTTCTTGCTGAAAAACTATTTTTCTAAACTGAAAGAAAAGGCATTATCCTGATCCATGATAACGTTCAAACCGCTTTGGTCTATCACAGTGTTCATATATATGTTAGACACAAGGAAGATGTTAGATATAAGGAAAATAATCAGAGGAGGCCACCTTGTTCATTCTTTCACTGCTAAATTCCAGTAGCCACCTGCCTGATGCCCTGGACAGATAATAATGCTAAATAAGGATAATGGGAATCCAAACTCTCATCTCAGTCCTCTCCTTTTTCAAACAAGTAGCTTCTAGTAGACTTTTTGTACTCTATTCTTTGAACTTTCTACGTAGCATAGATAATTGAAACTGGGTAAGGAGTGGGCTTGGAAGATAACTCTTTAATTAGCAAAGGCAAGAACAATGTTCTCCTTTCAGATATGTTCACTATTCCAATATGCATTCAGGTAAGGATTACTTCCTGAAAAATTCCATCTAGTTACATTTTTCAGTTTTTACTTTTATGATAGATCTGTTTTTAACTTGTTATCTTTGTCTCTAAAGTTTCCAGTTAGTACTTTCAGTTCTGTCACTGGTTTCCATCAGTTTTGCTTTCCATTAAACCCTCCGTATCCTACAATTCTGAGAAGTTTTGGATATTACCCATTTAACATACACTCAAATTAAGGCATAATTCCTAATATACCCTAAATATTAGTCATTTTCCTTCCAATAGAACAAATTACCCAACACTTACAACCTAAAGGAGGAGAGATTTACATTGGCTCATACTTGGCAGGCTCCAAGGCAGGAAGGCATGACACAAGGGTCTAGGAGAAACAAATTTGCTTCCCTAGTGGAGGACAGGAACCATCAAGCAGAGAGTAAGGAGAGAATAATAAGAAGGAGATGTATCATCACAGGCCTTATCCACCAAGTCAGGTATAGTGCCCCAATAACCCAACTATCGCTTCTAAGCATATGAGGTTTTTTCCTTGTGTGCAGACATCCAATATACACTCTAACACACTGATTGAGTTACTACTGTCTACAGTTCTGTAAGCATTTACCCTACTGGAAGGGCAAAAAAATTCCCAAAACGTGTATCAGGCTATTCCTAGTATATTGGTCATTTCCTTATGGATCAGAATGCAAAGCTAGAGGCTCTGAAAATCACAAAATATTTTTACTCCAGTTATTTGTTTAATAACAATAGAGCTGATCACTATCTGGCCCTACCTGAGTTTGATTTGGTCTAAGACTATCTGTTCTGCTGACATCAGTAGTATACTGCTGGCTTAATGAACAGCAGGGGCATTTCTGATGCTCTGGAGTTGGCGTCACTCCAGAGCCAGTGCCCACCTATCTTTGAAAAATCTCAATATTTCTTTGTCCTAGTGTACAGTCATTCCAGTAAACATCCAGTTCCTTTTTGCGAGGATAAGAGGGAGATGTGTGTGCTGCACCGTGGCGGTGTTATACTTGCTTTCTTTAAATGGTTCTTGTTTTGTATTGATTTTTAGTAAACCGTTTTAAGCTGCTCAACTTTTGCACAAAAATTACAGAGTGTAGAGAGAATTTCCACATATGTCTGCTGTCGTTTGAATTTGAAATGTCCTTCAAAGTCCCATTCGTCAAATACTTGTCCCAACTTGCTACTGTTAAGCAGTGGAGACAGTAAGAAGTCTTCTGGCCATTGAGGACTTGCTCTAGAAAGTTGGTGTAGGCCTGCAGACTTACTCTCTCCTTTGTGCCCTGACCGTGAGGGGAATGCCACTTTGCCACTTGTGCCTGTCAGTGACATTCTGTGCCTTATCCACTACAAAACAATGGGAACCACTAACTATGGACTATAATCTCTAAAGCCATGAGCCACAATAAATATTATCCTCAGATATTGTGTTGCAGTAACAGCAAACCAAACCCCTACACATAGATTTCCCTTCTAGTACCATCTTCATTAGCATGATTCCTTTATTACAATTAATGAACTAATACCAGACTTTTACTAGTAACTGCAGTTCACACTGCAACATTTCTTAGCTTTTACCCTCTTTCCTTTTTTAACAAGATCTGAAGAAAAACGCAATATTGCATTTAGTTTTGCTGAGCTCTTATGGACCACATGTTTCCCAGATCATCCTTACTGGGTGGTCCCAACAGTTTTGAGGACTATTGCTTAGGAATATTGTAGAATGCCCCTCTGGTAGGAATTTTCTAATCTTCTTTCATGATTGGATTGGAGGTTTGGGTTGGAGGAGGAACATCACTGAAGAAAAGTGACACGTTATTTAATATACCAACAGGACACATAATGGCATGATTTGTTAATCTTGATAGTGATCTTGACCATTTTATGGAAGTTTGTCAGACTTATCCCTTGAAAGTTACTCTGCCCCCATATTCAACTTTGTACATTTTGAAAAACAACTATATATAGTTTGGCCACAATTAGCTCTCTTTTAAATTGCAAACATTGAACTTTTACTCTTTATACTGTAGAGTTCTAAATGTTTTGACAAATACATAACATGCCATGAATTTGCTGCTACAGTGACATACGGAATGGATTCACTGCCTCAAAATCCCCAGGTTCACTCATTATTTCTTCCAGCTCCCTGACAATCACTGATGTTTTTACTTTCTCTGTTTTGTCTTTTCTAGAATTTCATAGAGTGATAATTATGTTTTTTGTGACCTGTCAGCCTTTTTTCACTCTGCAACATATATTGAAAATGACTCCATATCCTACGGTTTGGTAGCTAATTTCTTATTATCACCGAATAATATGCCACAGTGTGACAAAGCTAGAGTTTGTTTATCCACTAATATTTGAAGGACATATCAGTTGTTTCCAATTTGGTGTCTCACTGTAAATAGACCTGCTAAATATTCACATGTAGGTTTCTGTGCATAACTTATGCTTCAAGTGAGTTCAATAAACACCTAAAGCTGTAACCATAGACTATATATAATACATTGTTGAGATACGGGCATAACTGCCGAAGTGTCTTCCAAAGTGACTACCATTTTGCATTCCTTTCAATGGTGAATGTAAATTATTGTAGCTCTTCAGGCTTTTGGTTCTGCTGGTCCTCTGGATTTTAGCCATTCTAAGGCTCCACAGTGGTATTTCATTGCTGCTTTAATATGCAGCTCCTTGATGATGAATGATGTTTATCTGTTCATTTCTTTGTAGCATCTCTGTATCTTCTTTGCTTAGTACGTATTCGGATCTTTGGCCCCTTTTTGAGTTGTTTACTTATTAGTGAGTTTTAAGAGCTCTTTGTGTGTTTTAATCAGACATGTGTACTACAAATATTTCATCTAAGGCGTGCTTTGTCTTCATTTTCCTAATAATGTTGCATTGGTCAGCTTTTTATGGCTGTGGTAAAATACCCGAGATAAGCAATTTAAGAGAGGAAAAGATTTATTTTTGCTCCAACATTCACACGTTTTTGTCCACGGTTGCCAGGGTCCTCTGCCGTTGGCCAGCAGGAGGCAGAACATGATGACACAAGGTCCTGAAAGAGAAGTGCTGTTCACAGGCTGGGAGGTAGGAAGCAAAGAAAAAGCAAGAGTCACAGAGCTCATGCTCCGGGCCTTTGTCTTCTTGCTAACGTGCCCTCCTTTCTCCACCCACAGCCTCCAACACTCAGCACAAGTTACCCCCTCAGTTTGGTATCTTACATGCCAGTCACACGTGGGGACATCTTCACAGGCACATCCATGAATGTGCTCTGCTAAATATCCCACTTCTCAAGCCAGTAAACTTGAAGATCAAGATTCATCTTTCACAGAAAAGAAATAACTTAATTTTCATATTGTCCACCTTGATGACTTTCTTCAGAGAACGCATGAGCTTTTAGTGTTGCATGTAAATCTCATGGTAAAGCCATGATCCCCCATACTTTCAACTATATTTCATATAGAAATGTTATGTTTTTCATTAAAACCTGAATTCATTTTAAGTTCTGTGAAAATGTTCATATGTGGCTCTCCAATTGTTTAATACTGCAATAAAGAAGATTGTTCCTCTCACTGAAAAACCTTGGCACTTTTTAGTGATTTGCCAACATTCTGTGGAGGTTTGAGCCTGGGCTTTGCATAATCATCTGTCTGCCTATCTATTATCTATCTATCAATCATCCACCTCTATCATCTGTCTGTCTCCCATATTGGGGTCTTTTCCTCACTTTTATGTCTTACATGCAGTACATGCTGTCTATCTTTGAGAAATATGTTGCGAATTGGCTACTTCCTGTAGTGTCCTTCCCTCGGTTTTGCAGATTAAGGGGCATTTCTAATCATCCCTTTCATTCATGAAGACTATGTGAACAATTAACTCTGAAGGCACTAAAGCCTGAAATGCTCTTTACGGCTCTGGTGTTTTTTTTATCATGAACCGAATCCTCTTGTCATGGTATTTACATGCTGCATGGCCCACACAGCCTGGTGACCCAGCCTTCCTCCAGATGAAATCATGAGCCCATGTCAAATTCAGCCTCCCTTAGGATCATGCCTGACACACAAATGAGAACACCCAGAGGCATGTTATAGCATATGAACACTTTATTAACATGTATTTCCTCATCTTACTGAGCAAGGTATCTTCTTGACAGAACTGGAGTTGAGGTTTGTTGTGCAAGTCATAGAAACGAAATACACTCCAATATTCTGATTTCTTGAAGCCTCATAATTTTTTTCCAAACCATGCCTTGAAAGTATGTGATACCAACCACATGAAATGTAAGTTCAAGTTTCAGTGAACCACGAAGAGTTCTCTGGAGCTATTTTTTGTGCCATGAGCTCACACATCAAATTGACTATCTCTGCTCACTATACGTTCAGTGTTTAATTCAAATCTCCTTGACCCAATACTAACAGAGTCTATTTTCATGCCTGCTCTGAATGGGTCTATTGATGTACGAGGTGACCCCTTCATATCCAAAAAGTATTGCTTCCAGGACACCTGAGTACAGCAAAACATTTAGTACCTAATGTCCCTTAAATAAAGTGCCATGGTATTTCTATTCACAACAATCCAATTTTTCTGAGTACTTGAAATTATCTAAAATTACTTGTAATATATAATGCAATATAAATACCAGATAAATAATTGTTATATTATTTTAAGTAATATTGACAAAAAATAAAAGTCTGTATTTATAGTGCAGATGTAGCTTTTTCTGAATGTTTTTCCATCTGTGTTTGATCAAATCAGTGCATGTGGACCAATGAATATGAATATGGATATGAGTAAGGGCTGAATGTAGTTACAAAATCTTGACATTGTTTTGTGTGTATGCTATTTCCTCTTGGGTAATAGTGTGTTCCCGCCTTTCTAAATGATGCTGGTTTAGTTTTTCTAAGGTCTTGTTCCTACAAAAAGTCATGATGGTGGGCATGAAAAGAAAAAAACACCATCTTCCTCGAAGTGCCCCAGGTGGGGTTATCAAAGGGTTTCCACCAAAAGGAAGCCAGTCTTCCTTAGAAACAGGTTACCAAGTACTTCCAGCAAAAAAGACTCAGAATGGCTGGTGCTCCGCTTTAATGGATTCCTGCTCAATACCTACATCTCAGGTCTTACAGTTACATTTTTTCTCTATCAAACCCCTAACGTTCATATGGGAAAGAACAAGATTATAAATTAAATCCAAATTTTGATTATATGACCAGTACAATTACATTGCATATTTGAAAGTTAACAATCTTGGATCTTTAGCTGTGAAAAATAACAGCTTATTTGATTTCTACCATGGAAGACATTTTATATACATGCACCAACTCCCTCTGATGAATATAATCTTTATATACTGCAAATATGTACTAATAAAAATGTTTAAAAAATTAAAAAGAAATATCTACTTCTTGGATCTTTATTGAAACTGATACACTGATGATTTCAGCTTCTGAGAAATTTGTTTCAATTTTCATAGTATCATAATCAATAATACACAGAAATTCAGTTGTGATACCAGTATTTATCATAGATTATTATTGTCCTATTTTACATATAAAAGGAACCAACAAATAATATCATATAATTTCATAATTTAGGATCACTTCCTAAGACCACAGTTTTTACCAATTTCAGGAGACACACACCTGTAATTTGGAAAAGCAGATATTTAATGAAGTGTAACATTCTCAGTGACACATTTTTGGAGGCACTATTGAAACACTACAGTCTTATGCATATAATAATGATATCTACACATCACTTTATTTTTGTCCAAAATTCTATGTGGTATTCATTAAATATATGTGTACACATGTGTTTTATTTTGCCTAAACGTAAGCTCCATAATATCAGAGATGTGTTTGAGTTTGATCCAATGAATTACATCATCTCCTAGAATTGTGGCTTGATACGGTAATTGTAAGAAAATTTGTCACCGGGGATTTAGCTCAGTGGCTTAAGCGCCTGCCTGGCCAGTGCGAGGTCATGAGTTCGATACCCAGTACCCCCCCCAAAAAAATTTGTCAAATAAATTCAATGGTGTAATTCTAAATGAAATAAAAGTGCATCCTAAAGTAGGAATCTCTTGAGTTTCCTTATAATTTTGGCGCTTTTAGGAGACATACATATATGGAAATTTGATGCGATGTTTTCCTGAAAGATTAGACTAACAAAAATGATGTTGTTTTCGAGAAGCTTTTTAGCTTTAAACATAACGAGCATTTGTGGAGACGCAGCTGTCAACCACTTGAGAAAAAGTAAGGAGGCTTTAAAAATGATTTTTAAGTTCTTTATTTTAACACTAAGTTTGAAATGTACTGATGAAGAGCTGATGATAGTGTAATGAAATTGTATACTTAGTAAATGTTTATATGCTTTTAGCTCCACCAAGCAAGCTAACATTTCTGACACTGAAAATTATTATGTCCCTAACATCTTGCCTTAGAAAAATTATTTCATATATACGTTGCTTGTAGTTTTCTCTTCCATTTAGTCCTGGCCTTCTTGCCCAAGCAAAAGGAGTAAAAGAGAACTACTAATGATATATTTTGAAAAGAGTAATCAACCATAAAATCCGTAATTGAACACACAAGCATAGTCATCATATGATTAATTACTTTGTCAAATCAACTTCCTGTATATATCATAAAAATATTCACAGGAGATGGGAACATAATGTACACAAAGCAGACTTGTCATCGGAATAATCATGCACATCAGTGGTTTGTTTTGAGGAGTGATCGTTTTCAGTATTTCTAAGGCTTTACCATTTTCCTCTCTAGAAACCCTTAACATGCACTAATGCCTTTATAATTAAATCTTGGCAATGCAAGCCAGGCTTGACAGTGCATGTCCAAAATACCACTACTTGGGAGGCTGAGGCAGGAGGATTGTCATGAGTTTGAGACCAGCATGGGTTGCATATGAACTCAAGACCAGCCTGACATACACAGCAAGATCCTGTCTCAAGACAAACAAACAAACAAACAAACAAGTCAGTCTTGGCAAAGCCGAAATTGGCTGTAAGCAAATGTCTTTTCAAATTTATGTTACATAAAAAAAACTTTAAACTTGGCAATTTATTGAGCAATGTGTGCATCTATTCTTTCTTTCTTTTCTTTTTTTTCTTTCATTTTAACCAGGGATCAAACTCACCACCTTACCCTTATCAGGTAAGCGTTTCAGCCACTGAGCTAAATCCCAGGGCTATGCATCTATTCTTGATTGACCTGTTCCTGGACTTATTTCTAATATTACTATTTTGTTTTAGTTGCTGAATAGGTGCTTTATCAATACAATTTTTCTGGAGTTCAAACAAATGCAAGGTCATATATGAAGCTCTAGATAAAACACTATAAACATGAAGTCCTCTGTGGTGAAATCTGTTTAGTAGATCTTTTATTTTCACTCTGAATATCCTCATATTTGAATATAAAAGTTTGATTTCTGAATTCATTTTATAACCCTTAGAGGAATCAATCCATGGGTAAAACTGACACACTTGGATAAAAGACCAGAACAGTAAGAAAAATTATATACTATCTGATCTCACTAAATTCTTGAATCATGTGAAGGTAGAATATTCCCTGAGGTTGGACCAAAAGTTTCCCCCAGTTTTTCTATTACTCAAAAGCTTATCTCTAAATTGCACATACACTTTTATTAAAATCATTCAGTTTTATAGCTAAAACCAGTAAGAATCTAGTTATTTCTCTTTTTTTAAGAGCAGAAATATTTACCGAGAGAAAGACAGCTTCTGTCTAAGAGAGAGAAAGAAGGGTCCCGAATGGGTTGCCCCTAGTTATTTCTCTTTAACTCTGTCATCATTATATGGTCCCCATTCTCTAAACCACTCACTTCAAAAGTTTGCACTAAGGTGTATGATATTGGTACGTTGGCTGTTACACTTACTAACTGCATATTGTCTCCTTTGTCTACTCAGTAGCAATGTGAATACTCACTCCTGTAAGTCTCAAACCCTAATGCATTGATGCTCAGCTTAGGATGGCTACGTAGGTTGGGTCCTAAGAATTCCTCCCTAGAATTCTCTCTAGTAAAATACAAATTTATTCTGATTGTTTCAGTTCTTCACAGAATTGTGATTCTAGAATGCTGGTGATGTTAGAAAGATGGGAGAAACTGCAAAAATTCATGTTAGTTGGACAAAAATAGCAGAATTTTCCACTTAGAAAATGAGAGTATTTAGAAAAACAGTGTTGTATATTACACATTTACCCATTGCATTCATGTCACATGATGAAAGCATAATAAAATAGCAAAAATACAGAACAATATAATTGGATATGAAAATAGAAAACAGATTTTCTAAAATAAAAAATAGAGAAAATAAAGTTTACAATAAATTTGGTCAAGGATTGATTAGATACAAATGTAACAGAAATGGTAAATTGGAAAATAGATGTAGGGAAATCACCAACAGGCAACACAGAGATAAACATGGGTGGAGATACGAATTTAAGAAAAATGTAAACATGAAAAGAAGGAATGTAACAGGAAATAAGAAACTAACAGAGACTGGGAAAAATCAGTATTTAAAGATAAATTGGTATATATATATATGTAGTTATGTATCTATTATCAAGTGTTGACTACCGAGCTTCATATTGAAGGACTACTTTTACTAAAGTATGCACTTCTCCCCTCAAAATTATGGTAAACTGAGAAAATCAAGAACTAAGTCTGAACAGCAACTTCTGACAGAAGACATTCACCAAGGGAAATAAAGTTCAGACTACAAATTTCTCATTAATAATTAAAGATGCCAACAGACCGTAAAATGGTAAGTTCAGAGTATAGTAGAAAGTAATTTTTAGGGCCTGCCCCTTGGCCTGGAACACCTAGGATGCCCCAACACGGCTGAGCTGCCTCGGACTGCCACTGCAGGACTGCCCCTTGGAGAACCCACAAGCTTCCTGGACCTAGTACTGTGGTTGATCTTTGGATCCAGCCTCTTCTCCCAGAGCCTTGGACTAGAGTGGATTATCTTGCTGGCTGGATGAGAGACTCAGTAGCCCCTCACCCAAACAGAAGACCTCAGCAGGCTCCAGTCAGTGTGGTGAGTTTGCCCCAAAAATAGAGGTCTGCAGTGGGTAAATAGGAGTGGAAGTGAAGCTTCCTCCAGCTCAAACCTTGGTGAACCTGACAAGAGAGTGGGTAACACCCTCCCCTACACAGAGAACATCACATTGGTTGAGGAGTGCGCCAATAAGGCCTCCCCCAACTTGAAGAAAATTAAAAGGGCTTATGAGACCCCCAGTGACACAGTAGGCCCTCAGCTGATACAAACACTACAGACAGGGAGATCTAGTGGCCTCCAATAACCTGAAGACACAGCAACAGCAGGAACTGAGAGTTGGCCTACATCAGTACTTCTAGGCTAGTTAGCCCAGAAAGAATATAGGACTCACCCCACAGGCCCTGTACGAGGAATTCAGGTGACTGGCTCTCCTCTTCTTTGTGGTACCCAGCAATGGGACGAACATGAACCATACTGTAGGATGCTAAAATTCACACTATGAACAGTTGAGACAGTTGGGATTGAAAGACCAAATATTTACCCAAAAGGTGAAAATGACAAAACGAAAAGGCAAAATGCAATCTCAAACATCTAGTCCATCAGGAACACATACAGGCGACATTGAAATAGAGGACTAAAAGTCTTACACCAGAAATCTCTGAAAAGTTAGCAAAGAAAGTAAAGAAACAAATCCATGAGGCTATAGAGGAAATCAAATTAGAAATAATGTCTTATGTAAAGATAGAAATAACAACCTTAGTAACTGAGTTGCTCCACATAGCTAGAGAAGAAATAGATAAAAAGAAAGTAAATTTTAACCTAGAATTTTATTCCTTAAACAAACTAAACAAAATATTTGCATGAGCAAATATAAAGTTGTAAGCTCCCTGAATATTTCCAAACATGCATTGACAATGTACTTCAGTTAGAATAAAATTAAACCAGGGAGGGCAGAACACTAGGATAATTGATGAGAAAAGAAACTGCCAAACATAGTATGTATATTTACCACTGATTATAAATTATCAATCATAGTATTGTCTACCCATAGCATGGAAAATATCAAAGATAATTTTTAGTATTGTATGTTAGATATTGCTTATTTTAGATTACTTTCATGGCAATGTGTTTAACATTGTATAAGTTACTTTTAAAGACATGTTAAAGTCACATATAAACTGGTACAAAGTAAAGAAAACCTTAGGTACCAAAAGCAAAGAAATATATGAAATATAAAAACTGTGTTACCTTTCTTTTCAGTTAAGAGCCTGTTAAACACAACATAAAGCAGGATACTTTTTAAATGCAGTCGTTTTTTCCTCCTCCCATAATGATGTAGGCTTCAGTGTTCCCCACACCACCTTTTTCAGTATCAGAAATAGAACCCAGGAACTTAGAATTGAACTACACGCTCCAGCCTGTGCTAATGATATTCTATGGTCTGCTCTGCTTCTGTCTTGTCCCATCATGTCCTGTTCTATTAAGGCCTATCCTATCTTATCCTATCCTATCCTATCCTATCCTATCCTATCCTATCCTATCCTATCCATCATTTTCTATCCTACCCTACCCTACCCTACCCTACCCTACCCTATCCTATCCTATCCTATCCTATCCTATCCTATCCTATCCTCTCCTATCATCTTCTGTCCTACCCTCTTCTATCCTAACCTATCCATCATTTTCTATCCTATCTTATCCTATTCTATCCATCATCTTCTATTCTATCTTATCCTATCCTACCCTATCCTATCATATCCTATCCATTTTGTGATAGGGTTTAAATTGCCCAGGTTGAGTTTAAACCTGTGATCCTCTTGCTTCAGTCCCCTAGAGTGGGTTGGACACATTGTACACCAACACCAACACCATAATCAACATTCAACCTTAATTTAAGCAGTAGGAACACCTCTAATCTTGTTAGCATTGTAGTAGGTCACAGTTTTGTTTTTTCAGTATCTCTGTAATAAATAGCTTAAAAAATTTTTCCTTCTTTTTAACTGTTAGTTGTGCTCAGTGTTGTCTTGAATTGTAACGTTCAGGATTTTTACTATGCAAATTGGTGTCCCCTCAGTAAGAGAGGTTTACCTTAGACTACTTTCTCTATTTACATGAAAAAAATATTTTCTTTGCTCATAGTCTTGTATACTTTGTCAGACATAAAATTCTAAAGGGCTATTTTTCTTCACCAGTTTGAAGACACTCTTATTCTTTTCAGTTATATATATTCACTAGAAATAAATCTAAGATTATTCTGATCACCTTCAGAATCCGTTAGCTATCTAGATGATCACAAAATTGTGTTTGTCCTTCTTGTCTTCAGCCTTATTATTGAGTATAAATATGTCGATTTACTCTTCACTGCACAGAAATCAAAATGTGCTTTTTATTTGGTACCAACAGGTTAATTTTGAGTCAAGTATTTTTTAAGTTTACCATATTTGGAATCAGATGAAAATCTCTATTATAAGTAAATAATTATTGGTTTGTATATCTTTCCTGTGTTACTTTCCAACTCTACCAGTGGTGTTTCCTTCATATCTCAAGTGAGATTTTTCTGCCTGAATCTCTTTTCTCATAAAACTGAATCAATTGGATATTGCAGGAAGCAAAGTTCTCTTTTTCATGATCACTTATTCTGCAATTCTTTCTGCTATTTATCCTTTCCACTGTTCTCATTCTGCAGTTACTTTCTGGGTTATTTCACTTAGCCCTTGCACTGAATACCAAAAGTGGGTATCTCGAAAACCTAAACTCTTACTTGAACCTGCGACTCACAAATGCAACTGTCTGTATGTCTTTGCACTTTTACACAGACACCCAAAATGAACTCTAGAACTCCTCTTATTAACACAATCATCTCCCCTCTATAACCTACGGTGTCTCTATTTCTTGTATCTGGCCACTTACTGCTTCCAGGCACTTGTAACTAAAAGTTAAGAGACATTCTAAATTATTTTCATCTTCTCTACCACAACTGAAGCTGTCTTCACTATCTTCAAAATATCTCCAAAATTTTACTTCTCCTTAGCTGTCACAGTAAGTCCAAAATACTGTATCTCCTGCCTTCAATATTCATGAGTGTAATGACAAGCAGAAACACCAAAACGACATCCAAGACTTAGAAGCAGATTCATTTATGTGGACAGGCACTGCTTGGGATCATTCCTAAAATATCAGGGCCTGAGCTCTGGCGGTCTAGGGCTTATATGGGATCAGCAAGAAGAAAGTGAGTGGCAGAAAGTTTTGTCAATTGGGGGTTGGTCCTTCATGTTTGCATGCTAGTGACCTGCTATGCATCGCAATGGCCAACCATTTCTAAGAAACAAAAATAGCAGGAACCATAACTGGAATTATTACCTGGGCAGCTAATAAACTGAAGTATATTGACTGGGGGTGAGGATCACACATCCTTTTCTACAGAGGTGCTCCGAACTAATCTCTGTGCTCTTATACTTACCTGCTGCATTCTGCTTTCTACAGCACCTAAATAAGCCTTTGAAAATATGTAACATCTTCATTTCCCTCTTGAAAATACTTCACTGGCTTCTCACCTTACTCAAGCAAACCTTATGCTATGTAATAGGTGACAAATTCCCACTAGTTAAGGACTTCTCTTTTCTCCCCAATCTCTTCTGTGGTGCTTTTCCTCTTACTCACTGTGCTCTACTTAAAATATGCCTTCTTGAAATGTTCTATAATCAGTTCTTCTCATAGCTACCTCTCCCTTCTCCCTCCAGTGTTTCTGCAAATTTCACCTTTCTTTTGAAGTCTGCACTGATTACCCTATTTAAAATTGCAAACTGTGTTCATCCCATATCTATATATTTTATTCCTATCTTGCTCTTATATTATCAAGAATTCATCACACACTAATGCATTGTATCTTCACTTACTCATTATATTAACAGTCTATCAATCAGAGTGACAGATACATTAGGCAGAGATTTCTGTCTGTTTTATTTAAGTTTTAACTCCACCATGTTCATTGGAAATTTCAAAAGCTCAATATTTATTTGTTAAATGAACAAATAAGGAGTGTGTGCATGTATGCTTCCATGAAACATTTCAAAAGGGAAACCCGTAGCTCACAGGGGAAAACTGTACGATTTTTCAGGGCAAGAGATAGAAGTCATCAGGATATGTATATGAAGATCTAGGAAAGAATACTAGTTAAGTAGTATCCCAAAGGAGAAATGGATCAGCTTAAGTTCATATTTCTTAAGCAAGTAGAGACTGCCTAAGTCTATTTGAAAATATTTATATGAATCTAGGAATTTAAATGCACACAACATATAATATACATAGGCAAATCAATAAAAACAAACTAAAGCAAATAGTGGTGTTGGGCTACTTATTAAGCCAAAAGCAAGACAACCGGTTCTCTTCTGATCCCTTGAAACTTTTTACTTGAAAATAATATGCACCCAAAGGTAAAAGAATCAGAATAAATCAGGTTGCCTCTATTTGTCCTCAATGAGAAGCGTTTACTTAGATCATATCAAGATATTAACTAAGTACTTTATTCTGATTAATTGAAGCCAGGGAGCTATAAGGACCGTGTGAAAATGTATCAAGTCCTCATTTGTTGTTACTTTTGTTGAATCTTTTCTGAGCACTGCTGATATTTCCTTATATTCATTTTTCATCCTGAGTATTTCCCTATGATTGCACTTGGCAGAAATAACACATTGAGCAATAGTCAGCATCAGAGTTCATTTTGAACAGAAACAATGGTGTGCATGCTGTCATTTATTAATTTAGTATACAAATGGTGTCCTTCCAGGTTTTATAATGATCTGGAATTTACCCCAGAAATAATTAAATTCCTTTTTACCATCACTGACTACATGATTCATGCAAGCTTATGGAGATTATTTCTAAATTACTACACTGTTAATAGAGAAGACCATATGATCAACTTAAAATGCAAATGACAAAAAAACCGTATTTCTAATTATTGAGAAATAATTATTTTGGTTATTACTTTATTTTTTATTTCTTCTGTGAAATTATTTCCTTGAGAAATCAGCTTCAGATGGTTTAGGCAGAACACCGAAATAGTAGACTTGATGATAGATAACTTCATTTAACCAAAACTCATGACACAAGATGAATTTCTTAAAAGAAAAACCAATAAACATGAATTAAGTAAAGCAAAAATATTTCTGAGCAATCCCATTACATATAAAATGTAACATAAAATTAGTATATGCTTATGGAAAAATGTTATGCTATACACTATGAAATATAAAGGCACTATTACAGTTTAAAAGATTGCATACCTGAAAATATTTCATTAATTTTGATAATTTTTCAGGGGAGAAATTCTAGTAAACACATACTTGAAGAGAAAACTCAGAAACTTTGGACTGGGATGATTTTACATACATGAGCTTTTTAACAGAAGAATTAAATATAACTGCATATTCTTATAAATATTTTGTTTAAAATGTTAAGTTGGGATAGCATTTGGAGTCAAATTATAGTGTGATTTAAGGATATTTTTGTTGTATACTTAAAGAGATTGTTTAACGAAATGATATTTGTGATGAACTGATTTATACATAAACATTTATGTTTCAAGTCTTATTCATACTTGCATCTAATAACATTCCCTATCATTTTCACATAGGACTAATATTTAGATATCTAATATTTAGATATGTACATGTATGAATAGTGTTTTTATTTTATGATCTGTAACACTTTTATTTTCCTCTATTAGTATATTAAAGTTTAACAGAGAATTTATCTACCTTACAATTTACCTTTTTCAATGTACAATTCAGTCAGTTTTGACAAACAAATGAAATCTGTGGAACCAAAATGATCACTATGTAGAACAGATAGATCAATCCATAAAATTCCTTGATGCCCAGGTTTGCTCCTTCCCAGTATCCCAAGTAGTCACTACTTTGTTTTCTATCCCCTAAATTTTGCCTCTTTCAAAAACTATAAAAACAGAATTGCAGATTATGAAGACTTTTGAATCAATTTTCCTTCATCTAATGAATTTCAGATCCATCTGTGTTATTGAGTTTATTAGGAATTTGTTCTTTTGAAAATTGCTCAGTAGTGGTCCACTGAGAGCTGTACTACAGTGGTTTTAAGATTTCAGCACCTGCAGACCATGTGTGTGGTTAGGAATAACTGACATTTTCCCAAACTACTATATACATTCACTTATGGCTTACTTTATGCTCTTAACCAGTCACAGCTTGCCAAGTGCTGGCAAGGACATAATGTAACTGGAAATTTCCTCTATGCCTGGTAGAGATGCAGAATTGTGAAGGTATTCTACATAATAGTTTGGTGATTTCTTGTAAGTTCTTATGCACTTATCACAGCATGCAGCAATTCACTTCATGGTGATATTTTTTTAAAGTAAACCAAGAACTTAAGTCTTTTTATACACTTATTTGCTAATTGTTCATACTATTTTGTGAAATTTCTGTTCAATTCTTTGCCAATTTGTGAATTAATTTTTTTGTGTTTCTTACAGGATTCAAGAATTTATACAAATTCTGCATTCCAATTCTTAATTATATGCATTGTCTTCCAGCTTGTGATTTTTTGGTTCTCATTTATTTAGAAGTTTTAGGATTTAAAAGGGCAGAGAAAATTAAATTTATGATATCAGAGTTATCTTTAAAAAGTCATGCTTTTTTGGTCAAATCTAAGAAATATTCATCTCTCACAAAGATTTTCCTTGTATTGTTGAGGGATTATTAAAACGTGATGTTTTATATTTAGGTCCATGATAGTTTTGAGTTAAATTTTATGTAAAGTAAAATAAAACTGTCAAGATATATTATGTTTAAAACACTATTTGTTTTTCAATATATGAATATCCAATTGGTCTCACATCAGCAAATTAGAAACTGTAGAAATCTGCTGGCTGTGCAGGGATTTATGACTGGCTGCTTCTGTCCTTCACTAATTTTTGTGCCTATAACTTTACAAATGCCACACTGTGCTAATTACAGTAACTAGCAAATCGTGAAACCATGAACCCTGCATTCTTTGACTTTGCAGTTTCTTTGCACAACTGGTTTTGTCACCCTCATTCGTTTGCTTTCCTTATAAATTGTAGAATTCATTTGTCAATTTCTACAAAAAATCAACAGACCAACCAAACAAGCAAAGACAAATAATTGCTGATATTCTGAGATGATGTTTATTCTACAGATATGTTTGAGAAAAAAAATAAAAATGAAACTGGAGTGTTTTTCCAATTTGTAAATTTTTGTGATCAGTATTTATTGTTTCAAGCAAGTAGATCTTGTCAGCAGTAAATATACTTTATTGGGTTGGCTATATTTATATGTTTACATTTCATGTGTCTACTTTTTAAATTTTGTGTTATTTTAACATCTATTTAACATTTATAATTTCCAAAATGTTATTGTAAGTGTATAGAAATACTGTTATTGTTATCCTCATATTAACTTTGTAGCCCAGATCTACACACCCATCAATTCTGTTTGGGAGGTGTATCAAAAGGCAATAGGTGACATCATTTAAATATAAAACAGAGGAAAAAAATTGGCAAATGAACACTTCTACAAACAACATGAAAAGATATGCAATGTTATAATAGTATAGACTATGGATAACTAAAATTGTGTATCATAAACCCCAAAGACAATTA